>PVKA01017613.1:0-20307 GCA_004027165.1 Ctenomys sociabilis
AAAAAAAAAAAAAAAAAAAAAAAAAAAAAAAGAAACTACAGAATTCAAAAGCAACTTACATGATCTCAGGATAGAATGGTGCAGAATAAACACTCACATTTCTTTTCAAAAAATGTCTTTAATTAATTAATTAATTATTTAATTAATTTAGCATAGGGTCTCTCTACACAGCTCAAACTCATAATGATCTCCCTGTCTCAGCCTCTCCAGGGCTGGGATTATAGGCATGTGCCGCCACGCTTGGTTTCTGTGGCCTGTGTGGTGCCTGGGGTTTGGGGGCCAGCATGGAATATGGTACCAGGGATTGAACCTGGGTCCTTTTGCTTGCCAGGCAAATGCTTAGACTACTGAACTATCTCCTCAGCCCCAAACGTTAACATTTCCAAAGGGAGAGACATGAGCATGAAAATGAAAAAGACCGAAGTAAGACCTCAGCCACCCAGTCCTGTAGTGCCAGAGCAAGCGTGTCCAGTACAGGTGGCAGGATGTAAGTGAGAAGGGCTTAGAGACCTCAACACTGAGCACCTTTGCTCTACTTGCTATACATGGCTTCCTTAGGCAGACAGTCCGTGCTTCGGGCATCTGCCAATCCTTGGGGTCTCCATGAGAGCTTTGATGCTGCTCTCAGCTTTCTCAGAGATCCCTCTCAGGGGCTGCCAGTGAGAATTCTGACAATGTGACACACAGCCTTGCCTCCCGAACTTAACTTTAAAAATTGAACAGAGGCCTCAGGGATCGTGTAACTCCTGCATTTTGCTGGCCTGAAGCACTAGCATGAGGTGCATACTGCTACAATCTGCTACTGCCTTAGGCAGCGGCCTGTACACCATCGAGCCACAGCCTCTGAGGACCTGGATGGTGACACATGGAAGGCTTCCCAGGCACTCCGAGCTATCACCACACCCTGATAAATTTTTTTTTTAAAGGAAATTCTTTCAAAGTTTTGTATATATTTGAGCTTGTGATTCGTGGCCTCTTTCAGATTTCCAAGTTGATGTCAGGGCAATATTGGTTCAGTTCAAACTATTTAGAGTCTATTTAATGTGCTCTCTCTTAAAAACGTAGCTGTTTTCAGTCCTAACTTTATATGCTGTTCTTTTCAGATCAAAATATAAGTTTTTCAAATATTTATGGCAACTTTGTATCTCCATGCTTACCTCAAATTTGGCTAACATTAACCAGAGGTCCTCATGTCAGAAGCTGACATGGACAAGTCTTAAAGTTTTTCTAACAAGATGCATTAAATTGTCATCTTTAAGTTCAGGCCCAAAGCTGTAAAACAGGGACAAATTTAAACTTTTTGTTTTTGCCAAAGTGAAATACTCAGATCCCTTAGCATATTTTCTTTCTTTCCTCTCTTTCTCGCTCTCTCTTTCTCTCTCTCTCTCCCTTCTTTATTCGGTTCAGGGTCTGGCTAGGCAGCTTGGGCTCATCATATTCCTCCTAAAACAGCATGCCCAGTCCTGGAATGGCAGATGTGTGCCACCATGCCTGATTTCAGGGGCAGAAAACAGCATGTCTGGAGTTCTTCGGCCAGCATGGCATGCAGTTCCGAGGATCGAACCTGGCACTTGCCAGGCAGGCACTTAGACTGCTGAGCTATCTCTGCAGCCCCATTAGTCTGTCTTCCAAAAGTCCATATTACCATTTAAAATATCTCTGCTATGTCTTTACTCTTCATATTGATCTCAGCATTCTGGTCTTCTTTGGTCTGACCAGAATCTGCTATCAATCTCTGCTTACAGTGTTGCTGTATTAACGCATGATTATATCACTCAATCTTTCCACAGTCCTCTCACAAACCAGTTTCAAAAGCTTCTGAACAAGGTGGTGAGGGATAGTCATAGACATGACTCCACTTCTCTGGTTTAAGTTTGATGTATTGATTCGGTGTTTTCATTGTTGAGACAAAATAGTTGACATCCTTAGGTTAAATGAAGAGAGGTTGATTTTGGCTCACACTATCAGAGTTCATTGAGCACTTGGCAGAAGCAGGATGGGGGAAGATGGAGGGAGAGTAAAGCTGCTCAGTCATGGTACCCAGAGAGAGCAGGAGAGGAGCCAGGAGCTTGTGCTGGCCACCAGATGTGGTCCTGGAGGTCCTGGAACACTTTCCCCTTATTGGTCCCACCATCTAAGAGTCTAGTCTGTTATGGACTCCTCACTGTGCTAATCCATGCATGAAGTTAGTTCCAGGAACCTAGTAATCCAGTCCTCCTCCAGCAGGATTAAGCACCCCAGTGTTGATCCACTGTATGTAGACATCACTATTTGCTTACAGACATTTGGTTACTTTGACTTACAGTGAATCATGTTGTTACAAGTTTCTGCAAAATGCTCCTATGTATACCTAGGAGTCAATTATGTTCTTAAAATAAGTACAAGTTTAGTATCTAAAGTAGATTCTTTTTATTTATTTATTTTTTGTATTTTTTTAGTAAGGGTCTCCAGGGTCTCCAGGACCTGACTACATAGAGCGGACTGGGAGTGGTCTGCCTGTGTTCAGCCTCGCAGAGAGCTGGGATTACAGGCACGCACCACCACACCCAGTCTCAATACCCATCTCAGCACACTCTGGGGTGCAAGGCTAGCACAGCACGCCCATTAAAGTAGATTCTACAGTGTTTCCCCAAAATGTTCCTCTCCTATTCATCATTAACAGCTGTATTTTTTCATCAACAATAAGTAAAGCCGTTCATGTCATTTTCAACATTTAAAAAAATTTTATACTCTTGGCAAAGTTTCAACTTTCGATTTTTTCTCATTTGCCTGATGATAATTGACGATAATTCTTTTATTTTGAAAATGGAAGACAAATAACAAGAACAAAGACAGAAGAAAAGCAATATAAAACAATATAAATTGTACAGAATTTCAAAACAAGAGCAGAAAATTTACAACTGTTATATTACATGTTGTTATGCCGTTAACTTTTTAATGTTTACTTATCTTCCTTTTGAATTTTACTTATCTTAATTTATTTATTATTTTACAGTGTTATGTTATTATTAAATTACAAATTCTCTACATTCTGTCTTAATGCCCTTAAGTAGATACCTATGCACAGTATTTTTCATAGTTTCTACATTCTAGACGGTGTCACAGGTGAGGAAACATTTTTACTTTGATTTGTCTGTCTTGACCTGTTTTGCTTGTTAATGCTTTCTCTGCCTTTATGAGGATCATACTTCCTCCTAGGTTACAAAGACCTTCTTCCACATTTTCCCCTGAAAACTTTATACTTTTAGCTTTTTGTGTTACAATCAATGAACAGCTAAAGTAAATGTGGCGTGGGATTCGTATGAAATGGAGGTCATAAAATATCCATGTATTCTGTTATCATTTCTTGAAAATACTTCTATTTTCCTGTATTATTTCTTTGTACATTTTTCCAAAGTATATTAACTTTGTAATAATAGTTGGTTTTCTGAAATGCTTCACTTTCATTAGTTAAACTATCTTTTTTTTTTTTTTTTGCCAATAGCAAGCATTTTTGACTTTGGTATGAAGTCAAAAGGTATACTCCTTCAAATATTGTGTTTCTTTTTTATGCATTTGGTACAGGGTCTACAGTGTCTATAGACTTTCACTACATAGATTTGACTCATAGTGCCATGCCTGTTTTCAGCCTCCAGAGTGCTGGGATTACAGGCATGCGCCACCATGCCCAGTCTCAATCACCATCTCATGGTGCCCTGGGGGCAGGGCCAGTGCTGTAGGCCCTGGGATCAAACTCTGCCTGCTGCACTCTGCCTAAGCAGGTGCTTTAGTCTGCTGAGCTATCTGGCTGGCCCTCAAACATTGTATTTCAATAGTTATTTTATTACAGATTCTTACAAATCTGTATGCTAATTCAAGTTGCCACTTTACTTTCAAAAAATACTTGCAACTTTTATAGTACAGATTTTGTTCAAACTACAGATGATCCTAACAATATACATGATTCTAACATAAAACATGTTACCTTTCTTCTACTATTATGCACCTTCCTTGACTTCTCTCAGCATTCATAGTTTTCTACAGACATGTTCTAGCTTCTGAAACAGTAATCCTAAACAGTCTGCAACTATTTTAAAGCTATGTCCCTTCCTAGTATCTTCCTAGAGGAACTGAAAACATGGTACCATATAGATGTATGTGAATCCACATTGATAGCGACACAATTTGTCATAGCTAAATCATGGGATAACTATACTTCAAAGCAAGAGCCTGTGGTGTAATTCAACACATTCTGTACCTGCTACTGGCCCCTTTTTATTCCTATCCCAAGAGTTGATTTTGGCCAGTGTACTACAGAGGGGGCCTCAGCTCTAGTTTAGAATCACTGCTCTAGAGTGATTCTAAACTATTGACTGTGTAATAATAGCCAACACTTAGTTTGAGTTAATCACATGGAGAGAGATATGGACAGAGGGTATCTAGGCACACCGAACCATGTCTCATTATTGGAATTAGCTTAAAATTATGAATGAAATTCAGATGTAGGTAAGGTTACCTGACTGTAATTTCTGTTTTTGATTTAATTACAGTTCTCTTGGCTAAAAGTCATACAAGTGTCAAAAATACATCATGTATAATTAAAAAAAAATACATCACGTGGTCACTGACATTTCAACACACACAGCAGAGACAAGAATACTGATAGCAGCAGGTACTGATAAAAGAGAGGAAGAGAAGGAAGCACATGGCAGAACCTGGCCTATTACCCTTTGACAATCCCTGTCTGTAAGCCACAAGTAATAGCTCATGTTATAGCTAAATGATTTCCTCAGCTTTCTGCAACTCAGACACATGGACTTCTAAACTATGTCCTCTGTGCCTGGGGTAAGAGCTAGGCAATGTCCCAGAGAGCTTAGAATCATTTCTGTCTACCTGGGGGCCTACATGCCTCTCCAATAAATCTCAATACACTCTTAACAAAAGTTGTAAAATCCGTAGTTCCTTCTGGCCCCGAGGCCCTGCTGTACTAGTAATATCTTGGATTTGATCATGGCTGCAAGGCTACTTTAAAATGTTTTACCAGCTGGCTGCCTAAAAATAAGAATTATATTTATTTTTCAACACATTAAACCTGTGCTATAAATGTCATTTTCTAAATTTTGGCTGCAAACTATCTTATCTTTAAGCTCATGCCTTTCTTCTTTTATTACAGGCAGGGAATAAAGCTATTTGATACTTTCAATATTTTGCTCTGAAATTATAGTAATGTTATTGTGTGCTTTAATATGATCCACACTGACACAAGGAATTGTTTTGCTGGTATGTGGTCAAAATACAATTTGGTTCCCAATTTTCATGAGACCAGTCATAATTTCCCCACTGTTTTTACAAGACATCATTAACATCTCCACACCATTTTCAAAGCTGTTTCTAAACAAGCTCCAGGAGCACATACACCAAGTATCAAGTACAAAAGAATCTCAACTTTAGGTATTAATTTTTATCTCAGTGATCTGTACTGAATAAGAAACTAACACAAAACCTCGAACCACTACTGCATTATTTTTCATGAATGTGAACATGTGGTTGTAATCGTTAGATTGCTCCACAGTGCATAGGTTATGATCCGGATTAACCCTTCACCTTTGTTATTATGAGAGTCATAACGTATGTCTGCTTGTGATCTGCTTGTTTTGATAGCAAAGTAGGCTCATCAAGCTTTTATGCTTTGTTTTAGAACATATATTTTAAGTTTTAAATAATTTACCCATGTCTTTATATTTATCTACATTTCTCATATACTAATTAAACTTTGGGTCTTTATCCAGGTGGTTGAATCATTGGTATATTAATTGTATACTTTCAGTTCAGAGATAGCTAATGTAATTATTACCGTTATTGGACTTATCACAATTTTTCTTTGCTTTCCATTTGTCTCATTGTTTAATTTGAGTTTTGTATGTTTGCATGTATCCTTTGTGTTTCAGTTTTGGTAAACTAAATAATTTTATTGTTCTGTTAGATTCTAACATAGCCAAAGCTCCTGACATTGTTTTTTCACTTGTTCTTTTTTTTTCTTTTTTTGATACAGGGTCTCACAGTGCAGCTTGGACTCATAGTAATCCTCCTGTTTTCAGCCTCCCCAGTGCTGGGATTAGTTAGAAGCAAAAGACAGGACTGTACTGTGTACTTGTCTCAGATGTATCCAACTGTGTATGCACATTTTCTTTTGCCCAATTATCATTCAGTTAATGGTCATTCAATTTGTTTCTATTTTGATGTTCTTATTAATAATACTGCAATGAGCATAGAACTGCAAATGTTTCTTTGATGTATTGATTCATTTATTGTGGACCTGCATTCAGTAAGTGAGCTATTCTGTCACATCACATTTTCATGTTTAATACTTCAAATAATCTTCATAGTATTTTCCATATTGGTTACACTAATTAACCATGGGTTACACCATTTCTATATGCCTTACCAGCGCTTGTTATTCTTAGTTTTTTTTTTTTTTTTTTTTTTGATAGTAGCCATTCTTGCTGGGGTATGGAGGCTTCTTCCTGTGATTTTTATTTCTCTTTCCTTAGTGCTGCTGAGCAGTTGTTCGGGTACTTGTTCACTGTTTGCGTGGCACCTTCAGAGAAAGAGGATTGCTCAAGCTGCTCATCAAGCTTAGGTTTTCTCATTTCTGTGTGTGAGTTTCCTACTTCATCTGGGTGTAAGCGAGCCACGTGTGCGGCTCCAAGTGCCAGCTCCACCCTGTGAGCTGTTGCTTCCCTCTGTTTCTGTTTTCTGGCTAAGAGCTTTCAGTTGCATGCCTCTCTATGTGTCTAACCTGCCTTCTTTTTTCGCCTGTAGTGTGTCATTTCCCAAAACTGTGATGTCTAGAATAATACTATAGACATTTCCCCCTTATGCTTATTTCTAGTTTTTATTTCTTTTCTTTCTTTTTTTTAATTCATTTATTTATTACAGTGTCTCGCTACACATCACGGATTCTTTTTTTGCGGGGGTAGAGGGGTCAGCTCACCCCACCCCGGGGGAGGGGCTGGCATGGCATGTGGTGCTGGGGCTCGAACTGAGGTCCCTGAGAGGCGCTTTAGACCGCTGAGCTATCTTGCCAGCCCTTTATTTCTTTTCTTATGTATTTAGTACAGGGCCTACGGGGTCTCACTATGCAGACCATGGCCAGGCCAGCACCACATGCCATGGATCAGACCCTGGTCCCTGCATTTGCCTAAGCAGGTACCTTACTCCACTGAGCTATCTGGCCAGCCCATTTCTAGTTTGTATATATAGTTAAAAAAATTGGAAGAGAAATTGTGTCATAACAGTTAATTACATACTGTCTGTGGTTGTTGTTTCGGTTTCAGTACAGAGAATTGAACTCAGGACCTTGTACTTACCAGGTAGGCCCTGTGCAACTAAGCTACATCCCCAGCCCCATTAATTACATTCTTACCTCATATCTGTTGCGCAGTATTATGTCACGATTCTTGCTTTGTCCGTATAGATAACTATGCTTCATTGTAGCAAGATATGCACCAGGATAGACTCAGAGGCCAATGTCTATCTCACTGCGTATTTACTGTTTCCTTTTATTGGCATCTTGGGATTGCCACATGTGTGTTGTTAGGGAATGAAAGCAAGATTTGTGTAGTTTGTAGGAGATGCTAGAGCTCTCCCAGTGGGCTCCCCCTTCCCTGGAAATGCCTCTGCTTACTTCTGGGTCACTTCAGGAGCTTCGCAGAGTCCTCTTTCCCTTCATGTAGGACACTGCACCTTCTGTATGGTTTTCACTGCCAAGCAGTTTAGACCACAGAACCTACAGGTGAAAAGGTGAATAGGTGCAGGTCGAACCTCATAGTGTTATTTCTTTCCCACACTCTATTACTGATGGCTCTGTAACGTCTGCCTATTCTGAGTCACACTTTGATGTGTTAAAGGAAGTCACTTTTCTAATTTGTTCAGTGAACCAATATCATCTAAATAAAGGCTTATTTGTGGTATTCCACCACTACCAGAAGCCTTTGGGAAATACGATTTTTGTTGTTGTTGTTGTTGTTGATGTGTTTGTGTGTGTGTGTGTGTGTGTGTGTGTTTGAGGCTGTCCTCTCTTAACTGTGTAATATTTCACATCTCAGGTTGTTGAAAACTCTGACACATGACAACTCGTAGCTGTGTAACATTTTGTTTCCATTTGATGGAGAGCTACTTCTCTGTTGATCAAACTCCCCTCTCATTTGTCTCCCTGGAATGGACCATCACGCACTATAGCCATTGCTCCAGTCCAAGGTATTTTTGTTATAGTGACCCCAGTGTACTAATACTACTTTCATAATTAAAATATTTCAGCACATTTGGGGCCAGGGAGATAGCTCAGCTGTCTAACCATCTGCCTGGGAAGTGCAAGGATCCAGGTTCGATACGTGGTCTGCCTGCTGTGCAGGTCCCTGTGAGTGGCTACTGGAACCAGGCATGGTGGTACACATCTATAACCTCAGAGATGGGGAGGCTGAGACACAAAGATCAATATGAGTCCAAACTGTATATCAAGACCTTGTACCAAGTAAATAAACCAATAAATAAATCTTTTTAAAAAATCTTTTAGCAACATTGACTTACTAACCATATCTTTACCTTCAGCATCAATAAAAATTAAAATATCACCCCCCATGATTGCATCTCATTCCTTGTAGCATCCTGAAATGGAATTTTTTTTCTAAACAATTGAAACTTTAGGGATAGTGAGTAGAATCCTATGCCTTCATTAGTCAATGACACCAAGAACTTAGAACATTCTCTTTATTTCTTCAGGTCTAGCTAGTTCATCTTCCATATTCTCTGTGCTTCCTCTAATGTTCTTAATTACTTTTTTCATTATGAGGACACAATACCCATCATCTGTTAAAATGAGAGCATGCTTGTGTCTCACGGTTGCACTGGCTCTACCTGTGTTCCATGTTCCCCAGGCCCCAGGACAGAAGGTGCCTGGTGCCAGGGGTTGGGCAGATGACGCCTGCTCATTGCAGACAGGCAGGCTTCACAGTGGGAGGGACGGGCCATGGAGGAGGCTTGTTCCTCTAGTCATGGCCCTTTATCCACTGCTTCTGGCATCCAAGCAGCATATTCATGTGTGTTCTCATCTGTGCCTTTTCTGACTGCCAAATGTGGAGCCCTCTGAAGCAGTTGCTTTCCACACACAAGGCATTTGTGGGGACACTTCAGGTCTAATCCACAACAGATACTAATCTGAGCAATCCACAGTTTTAAAGAATACTGTTAAGGAATTCGTGAAGCCAGGTGTGGTGTCACATGCTTGTAATTCCAGCACTCAAGAGACTGAGGTGGGAGGATCGTTGTGAGCTCAAGACCAGGCTGGGCTCGAAAGTGAGCTCATGGCTAGCCTGAACTGCATAGTGCGAACCTGTCTCAAATAAGAACAAAAACAAAAAGAATTTGTGAGTTCTAATTTCACCTAGACTTTCAATATAACTGTAGTCTCCATGGGAAAAATCAGAACCCCCAAAGCATCAGCAGTGCTCTGGCAGAAATGCATTTCTTCCAGGCATTAACAGAAGCACAATTGGCAGGCCGGGGAGATGGCTCAGTAGAATAAGTGTTTGCCTGGCAAGCGCAAAGGCCTGAGTTCAATCCCCAGTTCTGAAAAAAAAAAATGCAATTGGCCCAGGCACATCCAGTGCCACAGCTCTGCCAGGCCTGTCTCTTTATAGATCTCCTTGTCACCTTTGTCTTTCTCCCTATCCTTCAAGCAACAGTACTTCCCATGATTGAAGACTTTTGCAAAGAGTTGTAGATTTGAATTTCACACTTGCAGTATCCAGGGGGGGGGCTGAGGAAACAACGCATTCTAAAATTATTCATTTTTATTTTTAAGGATGTTTTCTAATTCTGGTTCAGCCTGGATATACTAAGTGCTTTAAAAAAAAAGAAAGTAATACATTTCAAATAAACAGGTTTTTCTTTTCTCTCATTTTTCTTTTTCATTTACCTCCATATCTCCTTTCCCTTCCATTCCAATTAATATCCAAGGAGCCATATTCTCTTGCTAATTATAGTTCCTTATTTTATCTGCATACCTTTTCCTATACATTGTACTGTCTTAGATACTCTTCTCTCATTTCTGGGACAAATACCCAACACAAAAATGAAGGAAGGAAAGGTTTATTTAGCGCACAGTTACTGAAGTTTCAGTCCATATTCAGCTGGCTCCGAGGCAGAGGGGCACATGGCAGAGGGCAGCACTTCATGGTGGCAGAACAGCAAGAACAAAGAGCCATGGCTACCAAAAGTCTGTCTCTCTGCCCCAGGCTAGGGGAAGTATTCACACCCAATCCCAGCAGTACGAAGACCCATAATCCCAGCCTTGAATCACATATAATCCCATGGATCACGAGTTAATCACAAACTCCAGCAGTCCCCACCCCATGACTGCATGAGGGTTTTGGGGGACAACTAGACACAAACCACAACATGTACCATCATCACCACCAAAGTTCTACTCAACTTTTCTTGCACTTTTTCATAATTTTTCTGGAACATTCTCACACCGAATCAAATGGACACTCACCCTGCCTTCCACATATCATGGCTACACCTTTGCCTCTCTCTAGACAGCCTCCACATTTCAGTGTGTTCTTAGTGTCTAAGAATCTAATCATTCTCCATTTTCTGATCCATTATAAAGCTGGAGACCTTCCAGAATTCACATGTTGCAGATGTGCGTGCTACCATTCATTAAAGGAAAATGCAACTTTAATCATTGAACCCCAAAAACCTAGCCTTCTGGGTGTCTACTTATCTTCCTCTTTACTGAGCTTTCTGTCTTTTTTCTTTTCTTTTCCTTTCTTTTTTTATTGTGGTGCCAGTGGTTGAACTCAGGACCCTGTGTTTGCCAGGCAAGCGCTTATTCTACTAAGGTATCTCCCCAGTCCTTTGCTGAGCTTTCTTTACAGCTCCTGTTTGCATGAAACAACCTCTAGCTATTCATCCTCGAGATGTGAAGACTGCTTTTCTTTCCCTTACACACCTGAGTATCCCACATTCCAGCCATCTGACCTCCAACCTGAATATATCTCAACATCTCTTCAGATCACAGATTGATTACTGAGAGCACTTAAATATTTATTCCCAGTATGTAATCTTCTCTAAAAGATAAAAAAACATAAAATACAAAGGAGACAAACGTACTCAACTCCCAGCAGGCCAGGCTCCTGTAAAATACTACAGGAAGGCAAATTCTACATGGAATTAGACTTTTCCTGGATCAGTAACTTCCTTACTCCTAGTTGTTTTTGAGTCGTATTTCTGGTCTGTACTCTGCTCCCTCCAGCCTTGTACTCATCAGTGAGAGCTGACAACAGTGAGCACATTTTTTAAATTTCCACAGTTTACGTTGCTTTTATTCCTTATTTTATTTTTAAAATTTATTTTCAAATCCCTCCTAGAAGTCAGTTCTAAAGTCTGCAGATTTTAGAAATACCCAGTGTACCCTTATTTTAAATTGAAGGGGAAAGCTCGTTTTTCACATGCTTTCAAAAGGTAGTCAAAACGTTTGAATAGATTTGGTTACCCTGAAAAGTAATTACAGTGAGAAACTAAAACTGTATAAAGGACAGGATGCTGAGTGGTAATGAAATTTAAAGATGAATGATATCCTAAAAATTAAAAAAGATAAGAATTTAGAAAACAGTAACTTTCATTCCTTTGTAAATTTGCAGAGTACAGATTATTTGAATTAATTGCAGTGAAATTCTCTGTAATTTTCAACTTAATTATAATTTTTCTCCATTGTTAGAGTGTCAAAAGTACATTATTTCCTGTTGATAGTGCATAATCAAAAGGGATTAGTACAAAGTGCAGGTTATCATTAGGCAGTTCTCAAAATCTGCCAGACCTGTGCATCCTGTAATTGTTCAGGGGGGATTTGGCTGCACAACGGCTTGTTGATTAGTCTGTGTAATGTGTTCACTGTGCTACTTCATACTCTGGCCAATGAGAGTTTCATTTTTACTTGATATGCTCCTTTTCCAGAAAATGTGCTCAAGTACAATTATCCATGGAAATGGAGTAGTCAGTAGATTATAAAGGAAAAAGAGGAAAGCAACGTCAACTGGATAAATGAATTTAATCCATTACAGAAGAACCATAATAAAATCCTAGAATTAATCAAATATTGACTATCATATGGACTCTGAATTTTTTAAAAAACTGTAAAGGATACAAAAAGTGCAAGGAATTTACCTTAAAAATGATGTAGGGAAAGATAAAAATTTCCCACTCAGATATTTTCTTTAAATTCCCTTAGTGTATGCCTTCAGCAGTGTTTAAAGCGATATAAAGATAATGTTTTAAACACAAAGAGGAGCAGTACATGGCACTAGTCAAGGCTTTGTATTTTCATGTTCACTCTTTGAACTGCTTCTGAGAAAGCAGGAGAGACAAAATCATCATTCAATACTAAAGAAATATTTCTCTATTGGGTGAATAACTTCTCATGATCCAAACATTTTATAATTCATTCAGTGACTTGACCAGTCTTCCAAAGCAAGTCACATTTGCAACTTCATTAAAACAATTCCAGCACGTTGACTTTGTGTTAATACACCTAATTGATGTGTGGCTAACATTAAGATATTTTCAAAAATCTCAGACCATTTTTCAAAAATACAGTTGTGCCCCAAATTTTCTGATCAAGGAGATTATGGAGCCACAGAGGAATGTGATCAATGATGTATAGTGTGCCTAAGGAGAGTCACATGGAGAGAAAATTTTCTCTCAGGCTTTCACAGAGAGCAAACTGGTCAAGCAATGACCATGACTCATCCACTTGTCTGACACTGGCAAAGGATCTACAAAGTGAGGTACAGGGTTACAGGATAAACCCTGAGGGAACTTGACTAATCTCATCAGATACAAAAGTTCCATTTGTTGTTGTATAGGTCTTGCTTTATCTCAGTCTTAACCATCCAGCAGAAAGTATAAAAATGAGGTATATAAAATGAAGCCATAACAATATGCTGAGCTGTAAATGGCTCTAGTCAACAACTTCTGTGGATAACCCACTACTATTGTGGACTGCTGGACTGTGTTGGAGTGTTTCGCTGAATTCAAACACCTATAATAATTGGATGACAGTAGAATACTCATCTCTGACAGGACTAAACAACAACAACAAAAAAGGGAAACAAAGGAAAGACCATTCTGTGTTTGTATAAGAAAGATTTGAACTAATAGGGTTTCGACAGGATATCCTGTCTGCTTCTTGTACTATGGATAACCCCTAGGAAGATAACAATGTAAAATGCATTAATTATTGAAACTGCACTATAATTCAGCTTTAAAAAAGATAGGTATACAGCTACATTCTCTTAATTCATTGAATAAAGACATCTGCTCTAATAGTGTCTGTAAATAGACTATCATGTATGCACCATGTGCAACAAAAAGCCACTATGAAAACAATACACAATGCATTAGTTATTGAATCTATTCTACTAATTTGATTTGAAACTGTCTCATTGCTATTTGTTCTTCAATAAAGTTATGGAAAATAAAAAACAAAACACCCCAAATATCAGATTTGTGAGGGCTGGTGAGATAGCTCAGCAGACTACGTGTCTGCTCAGGCACCCGCAGGGGCCTGACACCACATGCCATGCTGGACCCTCCGCCGGGTGTGCTGAGCAGTGACTGAGCTGGAGCATGGTGGAGCACACCTGCAATCCCAGCGACGGGCAGTCTGAAAACAGGGGGATAACTATGAGTCTGAGCTGCATAGTGAAACTGCAGAAGAAGAAAAAAAATATCAAGGTATCAGTTTTGCGTATACTGCAACCACGACATGCTCTCTTGCCGCCACTCTTAGGACTGGTCTAGACCATTCAGTCAGAGCACAGTAGAAGTCAACGGTGGCTTGGCATGGGATGACTGAGCTATGTCCTATTAGGGCTGAAAATCTCATTGCTCTGTTATGTGGACTCTACTCTTTTGCACTTCTCAAGGACTTAAACATATATAGTTAAATCTGCTTTCTAATTATAAGTTCCATAGCAGAGTGTCTTAGCCATAAAGAGCATTATTATCCTGCCTTTCAACACTCTAGCATTTTCATTTTGCTGACTTTTCTTTCTTCTATGTTTGCTTTCTTTAGCAAACATGTTTAATGGCTAATTACCATTTCAGCTTTTTTATCTTAATTTCTGCACATTGAGAGACATCTTCATTAGAGCTTTACAGGATAAAACATCCACTCAAGAAATATTTCCAGTTTACTTGCTCATACATGGATTTAGAAAACTGACATTCTTATTAATTCAAGTATTTGCTGCCATTGTTAAACAATAATTTACATCAAAAACTTGTCTCTGTGGCTTCAGAATTAGGAACTTTTATATTTTAAAAAACAAACAGTAGTACCTTGCTTCTCAGTGCCAAAACATAATAGAAATACAAAAGTTATTACTCTTAAAAAAAGTTCTTGCTCTAACAATGATAGATGCAACATTCTTTTTTCACATTACACACTACTCCTTAGGAGAAAATATATATACATTTCTCCTAGAAAAAAATATAATTCTTGTAGAAAAAAATATATATATATTTCTCCTAGAAATATAAGACTAGGCCTTGAACTTACTAAGCATCCCAGGCTAGCCTCAAACTCACAGAAATCCTCCTGGCTCAGCCTCCTGATTGCTGGGATTTCTGTAGTTAACTAAATTTGAATACAATTTTTATTGTAAAGTCAACAGTTTGTTTACTAATGAATGTATTTAAATGTTCTAAGTGGAGTCATACTTTTATTGACAGTAGTATTGATTTTAAAATTCTTCTATTTTTTAAAGAGAATACAAAATGTTAAATTGGCATTGGGAACAATACAGAATTTCACTAAATAGAATAGGTACTCGACATTGTTGTTTTTCACAAATTTACATATTTGAAACAGACTATACATATGTTCTTTACATTTTTTAAATTAATTAATAAGTGAATGCATTCTTGTCACATTTCACTCAAAATGGAAAGCAATATAGTTTAGCTCTACATAGCATCAGCTATGTATCAGACAAGGGGGGACATGAATTTCTTTACAACAATATATGTAGATAAAAAAAACAGCGATCTCATGGGTAAAACAAAACTGTCAATAGAAATCTGCAAAATATAGCTTAAAATTCAGATTTCTTTTGAATGTTTTAAGCTGGTGGTCAATAAATGTTTTCTTTTTTTGGTTACTTGATTTTTTTGTTATTATATATTTGTAGAACATGATATTGACATTCATATTAGGGAGGAGATGCAAGTTTTCTTTAAAGGGCTACTTACCAAATATGTTTTGCATTTCATACAAATATGACACACAACTTGGAATCTGTGACCAATTAATAAAAATGCCAGTAGTTTTGAGAGTTCAGGTCAGGGAAGTTTTCCCTTTTGCCCTATGGTGGATTAACAACTAGTGGTCAACTTGTGACACCCAGCTGAAATGAATCTTTATGGTGTTGTGTGTGGAAGACCCTCCTGGGGACTGTTGTCAACAACAATAAAAAGGAAAACTAGAGAGAAAGAGCGGGAGCTGTTGTCTCCTGCGGAGGCTTGTTGCATTGGCTTTCCTGATATGAATTCTGCTGTTCTCCTCATCAGCAGAGTGTGAGACCTCACTGAGTGGTTCTGCTCAGGGGAGCTCTGGGACTTACTTTGAGTTTTGTTACCTGGCTCCCACGCAATTTCCTCAGCCTGCTAGCACAGACCCTTCACTTCACTGATACAGACTTTATAGCTTACACCACTAACTTTTGGGGCTTCCAATACACATCCTAGATATAGTCTCGCACTTGACCCTGCTATAGGCCTCCAGATGGACTTGTGGACGATATTGCCATGGGCATTAGGTCTTCAGCTGGACTCCTGCAGGACGTTGTGAGGCAAGTTCTCAACTGGAATCTTAGGCTGTATAGTTTATGGACATATCTTTTATGATCTTTCACACTTGATTCTTCACATGAATATTATAAAATAGTCCTATAAATTATGCATCTTTTAGTCAACCCTTTACCTTGCAAACCCTGACTACATTTCCTACAGAGTCCAGTTAGCTATCCCCTATTTAATGTATACAATTCCAAATAAACATCATAAAGTCAAATAAATGTTTATTAAAGTTAATCTGATGATTTCAATGTGTTGTTCTGAATTTACATTATATTACTAAATATATATTATTATATATATTATTATATAAAATTATATAATTATTTCTTTTTAATTTTTATTTTATTGAAGTACAAATATCAATGAGACAGTTTTAAGAAACCTCGACAAGATGGATTTGATAAATTAATACATTGCAAACTGTTTTCATAATGTTTTGGTATCATAGAAGGTGCATATATGATATAATACAGACATTATTATGGCATATATCTTTTATCAGTAAATTAAGAGAGTGTAGCTCTTTGTGTATCTTATTTCTTATACCTGAATTACATCAAAGATTCAGTAATTAATACTTTCTACCTTGTTATTTTTCGAGTGGTTGTCCATAGTACTAGAAGCTGACATAATATCCTGTCCAACCACCATTAGTGCAAATCTCGCCTCTCATAGAATTATGTAGAAGCACGGTGTTATCTATCCCAAGTGTACTGTCCATACACACACATCATGATTCTTCCTGTGTATACCCCTTCCTTTGTCTACACCTGCCAGAGATGGTCACTCCATTGTCATTCAACTAATTTAGGTGTCTGAACTCGATGACACAATTCAACACAGTCAAGCATTCCACAACAATAGTGAGTTATCCGAAGAAGTTGTCAACCATAGCCATTTACAGCTCAACTTATTATTATGGCCCCACGGTGTATGCGTTATTTTTATACTTTTCTGCTGGATGGTTAAGACCTAGATAGAGCAAGACCTATATACCAACACATGTACTTTATATTTCTTATGAGGTCAGTGAAGTCCCCTCAGGGTTTATCTTGTAGTCCTGTACATTATTCTGTAGATCCTTTGTCTGTGTCATCCATGTGGATGAGTCACGGCCAATGCTTGTCCAGTTTGTTCTCTGTAACAGCCTGAGAGAAAGTTTTCTCTCCGTGTGACTCTCCCCAGGCACACTATAGAACTTCGATCTCTTTCTTCTGTGGTTCTATCATCTCCTTGTTCAGAAAATTTGGAGCTCAACGGACTTTCATGATGTTGCACTACAGGTTCTCCTATGCCCTGAGTCTTCGGTGATCTTGAAAGGCTAGGGCCAAAATGTTGGCTGGCCTTGTGGCTCTTCTAATTCTCCAATTTTGATCTGTGAGCTTAAGTTGTTAACCATCCAGAAGAAAAGCTGATTAGTATCCCGCAGCATATCCTGTTCACTTTGCCTTATCTGACTCAATTGTTTTTAGCTGTTGTTGTGCATTTCCATTTGAATTTCTGCTTTTCACTTCATATACTAGGGAGACTATTCGATATTTACACATGTGTGTCTGGTTTATTTCACTTATGAGTATATGTTCAAGTGGCATACACTTCAGTATAAATGCTTCAAGCTTATCATTCTTAATAGCAGAGTAATACTCCATTATATAGAAACACCACATCTTTTTCAACCATTCCTCATGTGATGGACATCTTGGTTGTTTCCAAGATTTTGCTATCACAAATTGTGCTGCTATAAACATAGGTTCACATATATCACTATAATACAGTGTTTTCAGTTCCTCTGGGAAAATTCCCAGGAGGGGGATAGCCTGCTTGAATGAAGAAATTACTAGAACTGATACGGAAATTGAGTAGCATAGCAGGATACAAAATCAACACTCAAAAGTCAATAGCATTCCTCTACACAGATAATAAGCACACTGAAAGGGAAACAATAGAAACAATACCTTTTACAATAGCACCACAGAAAATGAAATACCTTGGGATTCATTTAACTGAGGAAGTCAAAGATCTGTTCACAGAAAATTATAACACCCTAAGAAAAGAGATTATGGAGGATTTCAGAAAATGGAAAGATATTTCATGCTCCTGGATAGGAAGAACCAACATTGTGAAGATGACCATACTCCCAAAATTGCTATACAGATTTAATACAATCCCTATCAAACTACCACCAACATATCTCACAGACCTAGAGGAATCATTCCTAAAATTTATTTGGAACCACAAACGACCTAGAATAGCAAAGGCAATTTTGGTCTATAAAGACAAGGCAGGAGGCATCACAATTCCTGACTTGAAATTATACTACAAAGCCACTGTGATAAAATCAACATGGTATTGGCAACAAAATATACCTAGGGATCAGTGGAATAGATTAGAAGATGAAAACACATCTACAATCACACTCAGCCATCTGATCTTCAACGAAGGGGCTAAACAAGCTCACTGGAAGAAAGATAGCCTCTTTAACAAATGGTGCTGGAAAACATGGCTCTCTACATGCCAAAAACTAAAACTTGACCTAGCTCTATCACCATGCACTAAGTTAAAGTCAAAATGGATTAAAGATCTAAATATTAAAACACAAACACTCAATCTCCTTTAAGAGAAAGTAAAAAGAACTCTTGAAGACATAGGGATAGGTAAAGAGTTCATGAACAAACATATATTCGCACAGAAAGCACTTGAAAGAATCAACAACTGGGATCAACTCTTCTTAAGGAGCTTCTGCATATCAAAAGAAATTGTAAACAGAGTGAAAAGACAAACCACAAACTTTGAAAAAATCCTAACTAATAAGCAATCAGACAGAGGTCTGCTGTCTGGAATGTATAAAGAACTAAGATGTAACAGGGCCCTCAAATTTAAAGACACAATTTAGAAATGGGCATCTGAGGTGAATACATACTTCTCAGAGGACAAAATTAAAGAAGTGAATGAATAGATGAAAGAATGCTCCACATCGCTAGTCATCTGTGAAATGCAAATGAAAACAACATTGACATACCATCTCACTCCAGAAAAAATGGCTATCATAAGGAAATCAACCAACAACAAATGTTGGAGAGGTTGTGGAGAAAAGGGAACACTTCTCCACTGTTGGTGGGAATGTAGACTAGTACATCCCTTGTGGAGGTCAGTGTGGAGACTGCTCAAAAGAGTAGGACTATTATACAAATATATATATATATATATATATATATATATATATATATATATATATATATATTATGCTAGCCTGCTCAGAATAAATATTATTGGAGCAGAAATAATTGCTAAATTAGACCAAAGGAATTGCCTTTCACATAGAAGCTGAAGTTGTTATTTTTTAAAGATAGCACAAATTGGAATTAAAACAGAAAAATATTACAAGGGATACAGCATTTCACTTAATAAAGTAATATGAATTTCACAATATTTTTATAACACTTAGTGTTATCTTCCAGTTATTCATAGTACCAGATATATTCATGTAAAATTGGAAAAAGAAAGAAAAGTAACAAATGTATAATTAAGAAGAGAAAAACTACAAACAACTGAAAAAATGAGATGAAACAAATTAAAGCATTAATTGCTTCTTTCTAGCAGAAATGCACTGTACAGTTGTCCAAACTGTTCTACTCACATACATAGATAAATCTCTTTTTCCCCACTCCCTTCACACTTTCCTTAACTCAGAAACTCTGTCCTTTGAATAATTTCATTCCCTTTTCCCAGTGTGTCCCCTTCAGATTGCATTTTTCTGTTTCTCATTCCCACGCTAAGGAGACAATATGATGTTTGCACATGCAGATCTGATTTATTTTAGTTAAGAGTATGCCTTCTAGTGGCACACATTTACTGATAAAAGACTCAAATATATCCTGTTTGATAGCTGAATAACACTCCATTGTGCAAAATTACCACATGTTCTTTATCCTTTCTTCAGTTGTCGAGCTTCTGGTGTGTTTATGGTATTTAGCTATGACAAATTGTGCTGCTACAAACATGGGTGCACATATATCTCTGTGGTATGAGGTTTTCAGTTCTTCTGGAAAAATACCCAGGTGGGGAATATTTGGTTTGAATGGCATCTCCAATCCTAAATTTTGAAGGAATCTCCGCATTGATTTCCATAGCAGTTGTGTCAGTTTGTACTCCCACCAATAGTGCAGAAGTGTTCCTTTTTCTCCATAGCATCTCCAGCATTGGTCATTGGCTGACCTCTTGATAATGCCATTCACTCTGGAGTGAAACGGAATCTCAATGTTGTTTTAATTTGCATTTCTCAAAAGACCAATGATGTTGAACATTTTTTCATATATTTACTTGCCATTTGTATTTCTTCCACTGAGAAGTGTATGTTCATCTCAGATGCCCATTTTTGTATTCGGTCTTTGAATTTGAGGTTTCTGA
>PVKA01017613.1:20407-45518 GCA_004027165.1 Ctenomys sociabilis
TTTTTTTTTTTTTTTTTTTTTTTTTTTTTTTTTTTTTTTTTTTTGTTTTTTTTTTTTTATTTTTTTTTTTTTTTTTTTTTTTTTTTTTTTTTTTTTTTTTTTTTTTTTTTTTTTTTTTTGTTTTTTTTTTTTTTTTTTTTTTTTTTTTTTTTTTTTTTTTTTTTTTTTTTTTTTTTTTTTACTATGAATGAATGTTGGACTTCATCAAAAGCTTTTTCTGCATCTATTGAGGTGATCATGTGATTTTGTTCTTGCTTCTCTTGATGTGGTGTGTTACATAAATGGATTTGCATATGTTGAACTATCCTTGCGTTCCTAGAATGAATCCCATTTGGTCATGTCATACAACCTTTCTTACAATTTGCTGCCTTTTGTTTGCTATTAATTTATTGAAGATTTTTGCCTCTGTATTTATTAGATAGATTGGCCTGATGTTCTCTTTATTACTTTGATCTTTCTCTGGTTTTAGAATCAGAGTAATACTTGCCTCTAGGAATGAGTTTGGGAGAATTTCTTCCTTTTCAATTTCATTGAATAGTTTGAGAAAAGTTGGTATTAAATATTCTCTAAATTTCTTGTAGAATTCTGCTGTGAATCCATTGGGAGCTGGGCTTTCGTTTGTTGATAGGGTTTTTCTTTTTATTAAATTTTCAATTGCTTCTCTCATTATTGGGCTTTTCGGAGTTTGTATATCTTACAAAGCTGACATTTCATAAGCATAAGGAAAACTGTCCATTTCTTCTGTATTTTCCATCCTACTAAAGTAAATATTTGGAAGTAGATAGTGATGATATCCTGAATTTCTTGAGGGTCTTTAGTGATTTTGCCTTTTTCATTGCATTAATTTGGGTTTGGGGGTTTTTTCCTTATTGATTAGGTTGGCAAAGGGTTTATCAATTTTATTCTTTCAAAGAACCAACTCTTTGGTTCATTTACTTTGTATGGTTTTCTGCATTTTCAATGCATTATTTTTTACTCTAATCCTTGTAATTTCCTGCCTTCTTTGGGCTTTGAGAATGACTTGCTCTTCTT
Source organism: Ctenomys sociabilis (assembly GCA_004027165.1). Lineage (NCBI taxonomy): Eukaryota > Metazoa > Chordata > Mammalia > Rodentia > Ctenomyidae > Ctenomys > Ctenomys sociabilis. The sequence goes on from PVKA01017613.1 coordinate 21,440, forward strand.
TTTCTTGGGGATTGAGAAAGGACTGTTATTTCAGCTTGTTCGGTTTTCCTAATGTGTGACTTTACATTGCTATACATTTTCCTCTTAAGACAGCTTTCATTGCATCCCACAGGTTTCAGTAAGTTGTATCTGCATTTTCATTTTATAATAAACATTTTTTAATTTGTTGTTTAATTTCATTGGTAACCCCCTGGTTGTTTAGGAGGTTTTTATTTAATTTCCATGTGTTTATGTTGTTTCTATACATTCTTTTGTCAATAATTTTCAGTTTTATTGCACTGTGCTTAGATAGTAAGAGTGGGATAATCTCTATTCCTTTGCATTTACTTAAAAGTGCTCTGCATGCTAGTATGTGGTCTATTTTATATTATTCCTCATTTGATTTTTTATGTCTGTTAAAATTTGTCTTATGTAGGTGGGTGCTTCTACACTGGGTGCTAATATATATAATTATTATTGCCTTTTCTTGCAATTTTCCCTTAATAAGAATTTAGTGACCTTCTTTATATCTTTTTTCTTTCTTTTTGTGGTTCTGGGGATTAAACTCAGGAGCTTGATTTTGCCAGGCAAGTGCTTATTCTACTAAGCTATCTCTCCAGCCCTTCTTTGGATGATTTTTGGTTTAAATTTGAAACTGTCAGAAGCCAGAGTAGCTACTCCAACTTTTTTTTTGATGGAGGATTATTCTCCATCCTTTGGTTTTTGTTCAGTGAACTTCCATTTGAGCTAAATGTGTTTCCTGTATGCAGCATATTGTTGAATTTTCTTTCTTTCTTTCTTTTTTTCTTTTTTTCTTTCTTTCTTTCTTTCTTTCTTTCTTTCTTTCTTTCTTTCTTTCTTTCTTTCTTTCTTTCTTTCTTTCTTTTTTTTTTTTTTTTTTTTTTTTTTTTTTTTTTTTTTTTTTTTTTTTTTTTTTTTGGTTATGAACAGAACATAATTATTGAGGGAAAGAAAGCTCCTGTCCAAGAGAGGAACAGATGCATGAGGGGCAGTCCCTACTGGGTAGTCTCCAAAATGTTGTTTCTTAATCTACTCTGCTAGTCTATTTGTTTTGATGGGTTATTTGAGGCCATTTATATTGATAGTTATAACTAATATGGATTGGTTTATCATTGTCATGTTGTGTTCCTACTGTAGGTTCTGTATGTTTTCCTTAATTTGTCTGTTTAGTGATTCCTTTCTGTTGTTCTTAAAGCTGCTTCAATTCTGTCTCATTCTAGAACATCTGTCAGTACTCTTTGTATTGTTGACTTAGTGGACGAGAATTACTTTAATTATTTTTTGTCATAGAAGAATCTTATTTCACCATTGAATTTGATAGATTATTACAGGGTACATCAATCTGTGTTGGAAGTTATTTTCTTTCAGAATCTTAAATACTTTCATCTCTTCTTGTTGATTTTTGCTGAGAAATCTGCTGTGATCCTGATGGGTTTTCCATTGAGGTGATCTGTTTCTTCTTTCTAGCAGCTTTTAATATACTATTCTTTTGCTGAATTTCTGAGATCTTGATTATTATGTGTCTAGAAGTAGATTTATTGTAACATGGCCATGCGGAGTTCTATATGCCTCACACACTGGTGTGTCAGGTTCTTTACTTATGCTCAGAAAATTTTCTGCTAATACTTCTACAAATAGTCTTTTTGGGCCATTTGTTTGTCTACTGATGCTTCATTGACCCTTGCTATTCTCATATTATTTTTTCTTTGCATGATCTTGGAGCTGTTGACTTGTTATTTCCTAACTGCTTATTAGTTTTAAGAGATCTTTTGTTTTATTTTCATTAGCTGCAACACTATCTTTGAGCTCAGAATGTCTATGTTCAGTTTCATTCCAGAAGATTTGCCAGTTTTCAATGGCATTCTTAATTTCTTGGATATCTGCTTAGAATTTATTTCATACATTCTAGTTCTTTCCTATATTGTTCATTCAGTGTTTACAACATTTTTCTATTCTCTTCTATTTTTCTATTCATTTCTTCTTTACACCCAATAATCCCCGAGACAGAGTCCTGCAGGCTGCCCAGAATCTGCCAAAGTTCTTAAATGGCTCCGGGAAAGCTCCACACCTGTGTACACTGGTTCCACAAGTTGCGGCTCTGCTGTATCTTTCAGGCCACTCAGAGTCCTCCTAAGTTATTGAACATTTTGAGCATCAGCAGCAGATGCTCTACGCCTGCAAACTGGGGGCTAAGGAAGGTCAGAACGTACCAGAGTCCCACGGGTTGCCCAGAATTGCACAATGTTCTTGAATGGTGCCAGTATTTACTAATATCATTCCTACTGTCACTGGGAAGCATCTTTCTCAGAAGAAGCACAAATGTTGTCTCTTGACAGAATCTACTTAGCTCAGATTGTGTACCAAGGCCATAGGAGGACTCAGTCTTGATGGGATGTACTCAGAAGCTCCCTAGAAATTCAATTTATAACTGGATTTTTGTACACTTTTTCAAAATCATATTTAATTGTTATTATCAGAACTATTTATACTATTCTCTTTCTATTTTATCAGTGTCTTCTTTAGAAGCACTTAGTAATTTTCATTATACTTATCATTTTTTTTATTTCAGAGATTATTTCTGATCTGATTTCCTTTGTACATTTCTGCAGTTATTTCTTTACTTCAGATGCTATTATTTCAGAGATTTCAGCTTTGTGATTTGAAATTTCTTTCCTGCTAGCGTTTCCTGCATTTGTTCTGGGTGTGCTTGTGGTCTGAGAATGCATTTTTCTCCTTCTCTTTGTCATTTTGTATAGCACTGTCCTCTGACCTTCGTTGTAGATCTTTGGTGCACTTATTACCTTAGAACCTACTGAAATTCTTATCCATGAGAGATTATGTGGTTAAGGCAGTTGTAGTTTTGTATTTACAGAACTGCAATTAGGAACACTAATAACGGGTAGAGATATTTAGTGGTTGACAAACTTTCATAACTAATGGATTTTATTAGACCATAAGAGCAAACATTATGTCTTTGTAGCTGAGCACATATTAAATTATGAATTTATATTTGAATTAATTCCCCTAACTTCTGTCTGATCACTTCCTCTTGATGTACATGAGGTCTTCCAGGCAGACTAGTTCACTCCGGTTACCTGTTGCACCCTTTCACGACCACCAGAGAAAGAGAGAGGATGCTGTCATAGATCAGGATCCAGTTAAGTGATCCGGACGTACCAAGTGTGAGCTCCTCCAGATGTGTCTTGCTTGGGTCTGGCTGCTATGCTCAGCGTCTTCCTGCTACAGCACTCTGGGCCCGGGTTCTCACTGAAAAGGACTCCAGCAGGTGCGTGGAAGTTCCCTCACATTCTTTAGGCCCGGGTTCCAGCTGAGAAAGGGTAGCTATGTATTTTAAAGATGTCATTTTAATGAATATATATTTATATCTTAGTTAGCCAAAATGAAAGGAAAATCCTATTATGTGCAATATAGTGGTCCATCACTTACTGCAGCGGTGACATTCTAGACACCTTTGCAATAAGTGAAAATGAGCAAAGCCTTCATGTTTAGTTTAGTATTTATGTGTATTAAACGCTTTCTAAACCCTTCCCACACTCTTATAAACCTTTCTGTCACTATTAAAAACACTTCTAATATTATTTTTTATGGTTTTGTTTTTTTGGAACCGGGTATTGATCTAAGGCCCTTGCGCTTGCCAAGCTAGCACTTAATCTACTGAGCTATCCCTGCAGCCCATCTTGTAATAGCCTTAGCTATTTTCTAAACTCAAAAAGCTATGGAATTTTAACAACATATCTGTACTGTGTGGTACAGAAAAATCCCACTATGTAGTGAAAAATCCATGATAAAAATTAATTTAGATTAATATTTTTTGAAAACCCACAAAACTGAATCTGTGCAGGTTGAACTGAGAAATAGCAAGGGGCTATTGTATATGGTACAATTTTTAATTACAGTTAGACGTGATGATTAATTGTAGCTGGCAATATTTTATAACACACTTCATTAATCTAATTAAGTTAATCTACATTCACTTAAATGTGGTCAACATATGCCATTTTTATTTTGTACAGGAAATTGAACTCTAAATCCTTATACTGAGCTACATCCATAGCTCTTTTTAAACTGTGCTTGGAGACAGAATGTCACTATGCTATTTGCCAAACAGGGCTCCGACTCAGAATGGTCCTGCCTCAACATCCCGTAGTGCTGACATCACAGGTGTGCACCACCACGTCCAGCATTTAGACTATTATTTCCCTTTGATGGATAGGAAAACTATATCTTAGCTCAATATCTGAACTGGGACATGCAACCTTAATATTCCATGCCTAACTTTAAGAGCATATTTTCTAAGATAAATGTCCCTATCATTTAAAAATATCTGAATCAATTACGTTCTTTTGAAGTCTTCCCATTTCATGGTGTAAAAAAAAGGGGACTAAAATTTAGTGAATTATCAAATGATTCACTTTTACAGTAGTTTATGAACATATATTTTTACAAGCAAAGTACGAATTTATTGTTTTTGGGAAAAATACTCCAGCTGAAGCTAAGGAATTATCCTCTGATTAACATGGAGTAAAATGCATGTAAAAGTTTTTTAATGTGCACGTGATGCTTTGATGACATAGGGACAGTGAAGACTCTTATGTAGGTTAGATTAATAGGCAGAACCCTTTCATAGGTAGACACAAAGGGGCCTCTTCATGGTAGCAAGCAACTGAGCCCACCCCTGCAGTCAGAACTTCTTCCTGCTGGTCTGAAGTCTACAGTTTCTTGTAGTGAGCACATATTATAGCAATGTCCTTTTCCAGTGAAAGCCCAGTTTCTTCATTTCCTGGGTTCAATAGTACTTTTACGTTTATTATGCTTATTTGGCTCCTGTGTACTTAGGCGCCTTACTCCATTTCAGGCTATATCAAAGCTATCAAATGCAGGATCTGCAGGGGGCCCCTGGCCTGGCGCTCCCCACCTACTTCCATCCCCACCTCCTGCCATCACAGCTACCTGTACCTTTCCTCTTCCATCCACATCACTGGCCCTTCATGTTGCCTCTGACCAATAGGAATGGCTTGGCTCTGGTCCCCATCCTGGGGAAATAGGAAGACCTGACTGACTCAGAAAGAAAAGGTAGGGACAGATTAGAGGGGCACAGAGTTCAGGGCAAGGCCTACATCAGCTCACTCTGTTCTTGAGGTGGCTCTTTCTTGTATCATTGTACTAGAAACTTTCTTGATGTCCCTTCATCCCTAACATTTTTATTCTTCCCTAGAGCAAGGGGGAGGGAACCTCCACAAAAGAGAAGGTTGTTTTAGGAGACCCCTAACCCCAGAGAGATGCCCAGCAAGAGCATCAATAAGTCTCCCCAAAGGCCCATGTCTTGCATCTTCGTCTTCCAGTTGGCACCATATGTACAAGACGGAAACTCAAAAATCAAGGCCCAGGTTGAAGCCACCCAGTGTCTGGCAGTGGCTCTGAGAGATGCTGAGCGGACTCAACCACTTCTGCAACCCCTCTTCATGCCTTGGCTGTAGAGGGAGCAAACTTTGTTCTACCATGCCACTACTTTAACATAAGCTACAAATCATCGTGAAGAGAGAACTGTGGGCCTAAATAAACTTCTTGCCTTAAAATTTTGTGTACTTTGAGTATTGGTTACAGCCATGGGAAGCTGAGTAACACTACAAGTCAATACAGTATTTTACTTATTAAAAAATAAATATGTTATTAGTGTTGAAAGAAAAGGCAACACAGAAAACTTTCTCATGTTTATAACATATTAATAGGGATAACTATTTTGAGCACAGCAGGGAAGACTGCAATAAATTCTTTATGTGCTCTTTATTGATTGGTGGTTTCACTGGTAGCTTTCCTGGTAGAAAAATTAAAAACTCAACAGTTTTCTGGATGTATATAAAGAAAAGCTCTTTTGCTTTTTTCTACTTTTTTGGTGCAGGGTCTCAGCATGTATGCAGCCCACATTCATAGTGATCTTCCTGCTTTTTGCCTCCCATGTGCTGGGATTACAGGCGCGCACCACCTCGCCCGGATTGCATCGCTGGCTCAGTGCACCCGAAGGCGGGGCTGGCGCGGCTTGGGGAACCAAGGAGAAAAGCTCTTTTTATTCTAGAATCTTCCTGAGGCATAATTGGTTGGTTACTTTACAAAGCACCTGAGAAAATGAAGGTTTAATAATATTTTTGGAAGACTGAAATGAGTTCAGACAAGAGACAGAAACGCTTTTTAAAGTTAATTATGTTTGCTTTTTGTTCTCCCTTGCTGTTCATTACCTTTGAATGGAGCGACACATCGGCTGAAGTAATTGCCATGTTTGTCAGGGCAGGTGGCAGCCTACTTACAGGGCATTAATGCACCCAGCACTGTACCTGCTCCACACTTTGTACCTTTGTAAACTGAAAACAACCACAACAACAACAAAAAAAGGTCAGCTTTAATACGGCAAAGAGGTACCAGGTATAATCCTTAAATTTGTCCAGAAATTTTAATGCACTCAGTATGACACCAAAGACTAAGTGTGTAAGAAAAGAATGCAGTAGATATTACTGCCAAAGTTACTCATTTTGCCTCACTATAAAATGTAATTTCTCTTGAAATTCATATGCAAGTTCATGTCCTATGAGTTGGTAGACATTTGAAATCTGCTTGGCTGTGAATTAATTTGTGTTGTGCTTAGGAATCTAGACAAGGAGGAGATATTTTGTGTTGGTGGGGAGCAAATAAAATGTTAGGCTAAGAAAAATAATAGTTAATACACAAAGAAATAGTGTCGAATCAATACCATACTGATTTGTGTCCCTCAGGACAGAATGTTCTATGTAAGGCATAGGTGTTAAATTTTGTTTATCAAAGAAGCAGGGTTGCAGATGCATTTAAATCTGTACTTGAGGTCTGTAGATATTAAGAAGCTTAGGTGATAAATTATATTTTTTTCTACTAATTTTACAAAGTAAGCTTATGTGGAAAAAAGGAAATGAAATGTCTATTAGTTATACAATCTTGGCGTTTTTTTATAAGTAGTTGTCTAGTTCTGATTTTCTATTCATACTTCACTTTCAACTTGGGTTAAAGAAAATGTTGTAGAAATATTCCGCACATAGATTGGCATGAAAAAGTAGTATATTTGTAGATTAAAGAGGAAGTTTCACAGGGACTGAGGTTCGATCTCCTGCATGACATGCCAGCCCCACCCCCAGTGGCTGAGACTGGGCATGGTGGTGCGTACTTGTAATCCCAGAGATTGGGAGGCTAAAAACAGGAGGATCACTCTCACCTGTGTAGTGAGACAATATAGAGCCTGTACTAAATACATATGCAAAAACTTTTTTAAAAAAATTAAAGAAGAAATTGATCTCACATGACCCATTAATTATTAATGATTTAGTGTATTAATGATTTATTATTGATTTTTTAAATGATTGAAATTTTGAGAGAAAACTTTTTTAAAAGTATAAGTAATATGGTCTAATTATAAATAAAACTAAGACTCAAATAACTGATTGAATATAAAATAAAGTATTTCTTTGTAAAACTAGAAATATAGTTCGGTAAAATACAGAACTTGGAAAGACATTTAATTCTAGTTTCAGTTTTTTGGAAAATAGTGACAAATTTATAATAATGCAAATCTTAATGATTTGTTTTTAGTTTCTAAACAAAACATGGAAAGGTTAACTGCACTTTTATTAATATTGGAATATAATGTAGTCAAGAATGACAAAAGTTAATAGAAATAAAGGTGACAGAATTTGGTATATACAAAAGAATAATTGTAAAAGAAGTAGAAAGGGAACCTATGTCCTTAATTTTGATAAAGAACAGTATAGATTATGTCAATTTTCTTAAGAAATGAATGACGTACATTTGTAAAAAGGAGACAAAGCAAATTAAGCATTAACTGTTCCTTTCTACAGGCCAGCATAAAACCACAGTACAATTGTAAGTGGCTGGAACACAACACTATGCATTACAACAAATGCTGGGAGATTCACTCTTCTAGGTGAAATTCTGTATCACTTACAACTTTTTCTCTGTTTCAATTCTAATTTATACTCTCTTTAAAAAATTAAATAATGTTGGCGTCAGGTATTTTGTCTCCGCAGTGAGGAAAGTAACCAGGCAGTGAGGCGTCCAGGGGCGAGTCACGTCAGGGGTGGTGGCCGCACCACGGTAAACTTCCACGCCTGAGTTTCTCCTTGTCCTTCCTTATTCTCTCCCAGCTCTTCAGCAAGACCCTGCAGCATCATCTCTAAAATTGTCATAAGGACCAGCAAGACAGCTCAGAGGAGTAAGCGGCTGCTTGGGCGCAGGGGCCAGGGTTAGGTCCCAGTACCATGTCCTGGGCCAGCCTCGCCCCCTGGTGCTGAACCAGCTACAAAGTCTGGGGGCAGTGTCGCATGCCTGTAAACCCAGTGCTGGGGAAGCTGAAAACAGGAGGATCACTACGAGTTTGAGCTGCATAATGAGACCCTGCACAGGATACAACAACAACAATAATAATAAATAAAACTCTCCTAAATTATTCTACGTGTATCTGTATTTTTCACATTCAGTCTGTTATCCTTAATCCATTCCCAGATTCGAACAATCATCACTGAAAGTGATTCTTGTGTTATAGCCCATGTTCTATGCGAATCCACACCTTGTCGGAAGATAATAATGTTAGTCTGTCTGCATCTATTACCTATTTCCAGAACAGTTCAATGCCTCTTATTCACATGATGTGGTGCATGACAAACTTTGAAGGAGCCCCTGAGCCTACTCCGGTCTCTCTCACTTAAGTGTACCTGGGCTTGGACAGGATCCTAACAAACCAAACTCACTTTTACCTGCAGTCTTTACTTTTCTGCCTCTGAAAAGCTATTCCCCACTAGATAGTTTCCTCTTATTTTTTGTTTTACTTTTCTTTTTCAGTACAGGGTCTCACTACACAGCTTGGACTCCTAGTGATCTTCCTGTTCTCAGCCTCCCAAGTGCTGGGATTACAGGTGTCCACCACCACTCCCAGTTTCAGTTGCCATCTCAGCGTGCCTGGGCAGCAGGGCTGGCATGGCAAGCTGGGGATCGAACCCTGGTCCCTGCATCTGTCTGAGCAGGCACTTTAGTCTGCTGAGCTATCTGGCAAGTCCCCAAGTTTTGATGAACATAGAAGTTTAAAGAGAGTTGTCTTTACTAGCTAACCACTTCTCCCATCTCACTGTATTTATTCTGAGTTACATAGTGCATTATTCTTATATACCTGTGTGTCTCTTATCTTTATTTAGTCTTTCTCCCTGGAAAAAATTTTTTAAAGGTATTTAACAACAGAACCAAGAAGAAACTTTGTCCTGTTGAAAAATATTTTTCTATCAATAGAAGAGTATCTAGTAAAAATTTGAATCCCATTAAATATTTTGGAAGACATAATCTGATAACTTTTTAGAATTAGTTTTGCTAAATTATATATAAGTGACTTTGAACTCTTCAGTACTTGTTAGTGGAAGCATTATTGATCTCCTCATCATTAATTTAAAGGTGAAAACTGATGTTTACACCAGCAGTTTTAAAGCATTTGTTGTTAAATTGTTTCCTTTAATATCAAATATCTCTTACATATATTAGCTTGAATAAAAATCGATGCTTTTAGAAATGCATCTACATGTGTTACGAAGATTACACTGTAGTGTGTTATTTGGGAGTTTGTCAGCAGGAAAGAAAAATGTCACCACAGAGTAGTATGTATATAAAGATGTGTACAGATCTAGCCACAAAAGTAAGAAAAGAGGTCATTAAATTAAAATTGAGGCAGAATATTAGCTCTTTCATTTGCAGTTTTGATCGATAGTAACAGCTCAGGAATATGACACAAATGGTTGGGGAGAAAAATCAATATTTTCATCAGTATTGGTGGAAATGAATACTGTCACAAGTGATGCCCTAAAATGAGATAAACTCTTACAATACCTCTGCTTAGAGTATATGCTCCTGAAAATGCTTAACTTGTTTCTATGGTCTTTGCTCTTTTCCGGAATTTGTGGAGTGAGTTGTCCTTTGTCCCTGTGGTGTGGATGGGAGTTGTTGCAGCATAGCTGGCTTACAATTGAATTCAGGCTTTCAAAGGTATGAAGGTGGGAGAGATGCTCCTTGGCTTTTGCCTTTCCCATTAGCATTTGTAGGAGGCAGAAACTAGGTACTCTACTTTGAAGCCTTCCCTTCTCCTACCTTCCCTTCCCCTCCTCTTCTTTCCCTTCTTCCTTCCACTCCCCTCCCCTCCTCTTTCCTCTACTCCCCTCTCCTCTTCCCTCCTTTCCTGTCCCCTCTTCTCCTCTCCTTTCCTCCTCTCTCATCTCCATTACCCTTCCCTCCTCTCCCCTGCTTTCTCCTCCCTCCTCTGTCCTCTCTTCTCCCTTCTTCTTTTCCCCTCCCCTCCTGTCCAGTCTCCTCCCCTCCTCTCCCATCCCCTCTCCTCTCTTTTTCTCTCCTCTCCCCTCCATTCTGGTCTCCTATTCTTTCTCTCTTTTCTCTTCCCTTCCCCTATACTACACATGAGCTTCACAGTTTCAAACTGAACTACATCCCCTCCTCTCCACCCCTTTTACTTTGAGTTGAGTGTCTCAATACCCACTAAATATTCCAGGTTATTCTCAAACTTACAACCCTCCTCAACCTCCCAGCATGCTGGTGTGATAGTTGCATGCCACAATGTCCAGCATGGATGTGTTGAGGCGAATCTCACACTAATCTCTATCCTCCTAGGCATTATCTTTAATCAATTTAACTCAAAATTTCAGTTCTCTATTGGGGACATTGTTGAGGATTTCATTCAAAATCAGGAAAGAGTATTCTTTTCAGTACATTGATAGACTCAAGTGGTTTAAGACTTACCTGCCATTTTATAACTTCTTCTAGAGGTAGATTTGCCTCTGAAAAACTTTAGAAGAGTTTTGGATTCTGTGGAGGTGAATTGGGGAAGGTGTGTATTCAAGCCTGGAAACTGAGATGTCAGATTCTCATAGACCAGGCAGACAAGGCCACCACTTGCCTACTAACAGGAGGGGAGCCTACGTTTATTCTTTACAGAGTGAAGTTGTCACAGAGACTTTGCTATGAGTTGAACTTATTTCTCCTGATGTGAGGCATTTTGTTGACTGAAAATATTTGTCTAGCAGATTAAAAACTGTTGATGAGTTTATACTGAGCAAATTTTGTTTAGTTTTAAAAATCATGTCACAAGATCTAGTTATGTGAAAGTAATTTATCTGTTAAAGCAGTGATTTTCAAATGGGAAAAACACAAATATCAGACAGCAATTTCTCCTACTATTTGCCCCTGCCTTCCAAGCTTTCAGTAGCAGGTAATTGGCCTTGCCAGCTTCCATTTTTGTCAGTGTAAAGTAATACATCATATGTTTTAGTTTTAGTTCTCTTTCTCCCTTTTATCTTTTTCTATGGTTCTCCCTATAAAGATATATGGAAAAATGCCACTTGCATTGGAGTTATAATCAAACTCAAGACTGCATACTTGTCAGGCAGGCATTAAACTAAATCCCAAACCCCCAAATACATTCTCTTTTTCTTTATTTGTTTTTCGGTGGGGGGATGCTGGGGGCTGAACTAAGAGCTTTGTGTCACATGCCTCAGTTTAATTACTTCAATGGTAACATCAAAATAGAGACTAAAAATTTAGTTGGTCATTGATGGCAAATTATTTTCAGCAGGCTCGAGCTGCTTGGGTGTTTACCCAGGCATTTAAGTCTTCCTGCATAGGCTTCTCATTTCCATGTATAGTTAATAAAACAATCCAGTTTCCTAGTGAACTATTTCTTTTGTCATTGTCCAGACACAGCACAGTTTTTAGAATTCTCAAAAGGAAGTTAGAGAAATTATGCAAGTTTCTGAAAACTGTGAGCTCTTTCAATATTCGAAATTATCTCTGATTGTATCTTTAACAGTTTTGAATCTGTTTCCAGGTCATGAACAATTGATAATAACAAGATTACTCTTGGTAATTACACACTTGCAGATTTCCTAATAGACTATCAGGTGGAATAACAATATGGAAACCCATTTTCCTATAATGTTTAGTCTCCGAAATGAATACGTTCTCTGTATAATGAAGCAGGATTTTATTAAGCATGCCATCAGAGTTGGAAGGAAAAGTACAAGAGACCTATTTCATGGTATGGTAGACTTTACATTAGAGAGTACTTCAGGAAGAAGTTATTAGATTTACAGAAATAATCTTGTTTTAGTCTTTGTCAAAACTATAACACATCCAAAAGGCTGCATACAAATGGATTCAAGCTTGAATTCGTCAGGGAGAGCTATTTAAATTGGTTAGATTTTATGCTTTCAAATCAGCTCTGTTCTTGGAAGTCACTAATCACACACTAATCTCACTGCAATGGAAGTATTTATTCATTAACAAATAGTTACCCAGTGTCATGTAAGGCTGCTAATGAGATACTATGCACACAGAAGTTGGAAGTTGGGGTATTGATTATCTGCTTACCCATGGAAAAAACATATTAAATGGTGTTGGCCATTCAAGTATGATACATCATATTTAGCATGTGTACAATTTATTATCCTTTAAAGACAGAATACAGAAAACGTTATGGGCCATTCCCTAATTCTACCTTAAGCAGTTTATGAAAATTGCCTTTTAAAGAGAAAAATGGAAATACACCTCCCAAAATTAATACAAATTTTATTACTCTAATCCTAATGATCTGGATCTATTAGACCATAATGAGCAAAGGAAGCAAAGTAGTCAATGAGAGAAAGTTAATAATACTGAAAAAGATTAAAGAAATGTACAGAGAACTTGGTTAGAAATTTCAGTTACCAGATTAGCATAATCCCCCCCAGCAAATTAGATACATGTCTATGCTTAAGGATAAGATTTGTGAATATCTAGACATTCTGAAATTATTATATTTCTTTTGGTGCTTGAAAATTGGAGCACAGCACAGAGATTAAGGAAAGATAAATCTACTATGTTTAATGAAGCCCCAAATGCCTCAGGTTTCAGAGAAATGCATTGTAAATTTTATAAACATGCCAGTCATTGTTCAGTCTCTAGATTTAGAAATGATAGAATATAAAGAAAAATTATGCTTTCAAATGTATGAAATCCTACTGCAGTCAGAATCATTGAATGTATCAGCCAGGTTGAAGATATGACAGAAACTACAAGACTATGTTAGAAATTTGAATTATGAAAATTTAATATAAGGAAATATGAACCAGTAGAAATGATTACCACTAAGAACAGCAAAATGGACTTAAAGCACAGCAGCATCAAGCATTCTATGCCAAAAATATCAACCAGAGCATTTTATTTTGCAGAAATCAACAAGGTGACACAAATGCACCATAGAATTGAGAAGATCCACCTTTTTTCGACCTTCCATGTTCTCTGAAGTTTTATTTTTCTTGTGCTATAGTTTGTCTTATTTGTATGTCATAGAACTAGCATAGAACCAACTAATAACTTAATTGCACTAAATTTCTTAAAGAAGAATTGAAGAGAAATTTAAGAATGATTTGTGGTCAAATATGTGAAGTAGTTGTTATGACTAAAGTCTTGTTAAATAACAAAAACTATTATTTATCTACAATGTTTTTGTAAACTGTAAAGTTCAGTCTATAGCGTAAGAGAATTATGCATGTATAAACTATCAAATAAGAATTTTGAATTTCATTTAAAAAATTTTGAAAGATGCACCCCAAAATTAAAACAACTATACCTACCCGTGGGGGCACACTGACTGAGACTGGGCATGGTGGAGGGTACCTCTAATCCCACGCCTTGGGAGGCTGAATACGGGAGAATCACTACTTGTCCAGTCTACATCGTGAGACCATGTAGACCCTTTAGATCCTGAGAACACAGAAAAGAAAATATTTATAGACATACTTTTAAGCAATCAAGATGGAAATAATTTTCTCATTTGGGTAAGAAAAATATAAAAATGCTTAATTTTATTAGGAATGCAAATCTGAGTACATACTGCTGGTGGCAGAAGAGCTTATATATTTTCTTTAATCCACACCTAAGAACACACAAATCAGTCTGAAAATCCAGTAAGGATATTTCCAACAAAACTCAATGTTGTGAACTCTCATGAACACACAGATGCAGTTGAAACCAAAACCACTTAAACCCTCACATGCATGCAGAAGCAACAGCTCTGGTTTTTACAAGAAAATACAGCAACTCTGAAAATCTTCACAAGAACTTAGAACTCCACGTCACATGCATCTACTCGAAAAAATGATGCCAAAAGAACCAACAAGAAATCATAAGGACCCAGGACAAGACAAGACTCACGTAATTTGCAAGTTCTGAAAGACACAGAGGGGCACCTCACAGAGATGAGAAAAACTCGCAAGGATGTTGAGCCTCTATCATGCAGGAGTGCAAGGGGACAGCAGATTTTCAACCGGTTCCAGAGTCCTACTGGAGCAGGGTCAGTCTTCTCAGTAAATGCTGAGTGAAAACATGGCAGCCACTGGCAGAAAGAAATTACATATCTCACCTCAGTTACTAAAAACCAGCTTGTATTAAAGCCGTAACGTTAAAAAAAAAAAAAAAACAAACAAACAAACAAAAAAAAAAAACTTGAAGGTATGAAACTGCTAAAAAAAATAATGGGGCAGATGTTTCAAAACAACAATAAATTTTGGGTACAGTTTCCCTCAAGCATAGAAAACAACTTTTGAAAGTGGAATTCTAACAATAAAAATACAGAAGGATCACTGAGTCTGATCTGTGTAGTGAGAACCTGTAGGCCCTGTACTAAATACAATAAAAATAAATAAATAATAAAATGTACTTTAACAAAAAAAGAAAATAATCTTCACAGTGAAGAGACAACCTACAGTTAGGGGAGGATATTTTCAAATTCTATATCAGACAGAGAATATATAAGAAACTCCTCAAACTCAATAGCAAAAACAAAACTCCAACAACCAAAACATAGAGCCAAATAAACCAACCAAACCAACAAACAGAAAAACAACTGGTCAATAAAAATAAGTGTACATCATTGAAAAGACATCAACATGACAACCCAGCACATGAAAACACGTTCTACATCTTAAGCATCAGGAGAGCGAAGGTTAAAACTGACATGAGAAGCCGGGCATGGTGGTGCATGCCTGTAATCCCAGCACTCGGGAGGCTGAGGCAGGAGGATTGTTGTGAGTTCGAGACCAGCCTGAGCTACAAAGTGAGCTTAAGGCCAGACTGAACTGCATAGTGAGACCCTGTCTCAAAAAGACAAAAAAAAAAAAAAAAAAAAAAAACTGACATGAGGAATCCCCTCACCCTGAGGGTGCTTACTACCAGAAAGGCCTATGTATCAAGTGTTGGTAAGAGTGTAACCCTTAAACAACTAGTGCAAGAAATATAAACTTGGGCAGTCTCTATGCAAAGCAGCAAGAAAGTTCTTCAAATGTCAAAAATAGAACTGCAAACAGATCCAGCAATCCCACCTGGTTTTGTGTAGCCAAAGTGAGTGAAAGAACTGTGTTAAAGCAGCATTTGTAGTCTTTTATTTTATACAGGACA
Source organism: Ctenomys sociabilis (assembly GCA_004027165.1). Taxonomy (NCBI): domain Eukaryota; kingdom Metazoa; phylum Chordata; class Mammalia; order Rodentia; family Ctenomyidae; genus Ctenomys; species Ctenomys sociabilis. The sequence continues at coordinate 36,977 of PVKA01017613.1, forward strand.
GTTCAGAGCATCTAGTGGAAACAGCCAAAGTGAGCATCAACTGGTGAATGATGAAAGGAAATGAGGTCAATTCAACAGATATGATAAAAATAGGTTGAATGTTCAAATTAAAGGACATATTGCAGTGAAAACACATGGCTCTCCCCTTGAATGACTACACTTTGCTTTGACCCCATTTGCCTCATCTCTGTTGCTGTGTTCTGAAGCAGGTTAGGTTTTATGGCAACTTCTGTCAAGTGAAAACATGAAGGAGTTCCTTCGTTCACCTCACCCACCTTCTTGGTACATTTTCTACCTTTTTTGTAGAGTCAAAATGGTCATGAAAGTACATGTTCGGAATGAGTTCAAGACAGTGAGGCCACCAGGTCGGCATGACTAGAAACCCTCACAAAAGAGGACTGGCAGGACTGGCCAGAAAGTGAGAAAAGTGGGAAAGACATACGCAAACTAGGGTGGAGCATTTTGAGGGAGATTAAGGGAAAAGTGTCTGTTAGTACAATACCTTTATTAAAAAAATTAGCAGCATTGTATGATGTCAAAACAATACGATCTGGTTATTCGTGACAATGAACATAGAAAAGGCCATAAAGGGATGAGGAGATAGTTCAGCAGACTAAGAACCTACCTAGTGAAGAGCAAGAACTGGTATGCCATCGCTGGTACTCCATGCCATACTGGCCCCACCCTCGGGGCAGGCTGAGCCAATGACTGAACCTGGGCTTGGTCACGCACATCTGTAATCCCAACACTGGGAAGTCTGTAAAGAGGAGGATTACTGCAAGTCCAAACAGCATAGTGAGACCATGTAACAAATACAAAATAAATAAAGGAAGGAAAGAAGTAAGGAGGGAAGGAAGGAAGGAAGGAAAGAAAGAAGGAAGGAAGGAAGGCAGGCAGGCAGGCAGGCAACCTCACAAAGTTAGCTACTTTACAGTCTCATGGAAAATTAAAAAAAAAATTGTGTCATGTATTGCTGGCTATCAGAGGTTTGGAAGCATACCAGAAGACAAATGACAAAAGATTTATGAGTAGATTATTTATAACAAGAAATATTGGTATCATTCTGTAGATTAGGGTTATTGTTGAAACCTAGTGATATATTGTAGAAACAGAAAGAAACAACAGCAAACACTGCACCATAAGGACATGACAGATGATTGAGGAAATGGATATGTTTAGCCTTAATTAATCATTGCATAAGATGTGCAAACATCGAAACATCCTAGAGTACCCCATTAGTATATTTTATGAATCAACCTAAAATAATAAAAACATGATTTAAAGAAAATGTCTCCTGACCAATCTCATATAACTGAGCCACCCCCTCTTACTAGGACCCACTATGGGAGAACCTTCTAGAAATGGGATAGAAATGGAGTAGGATAAGTAGATATTTAGGAAAACAAACAAAAAGACAAAAGTGAAGCTGGGGAAGAGCCTGGGGGATCTCAGCTGGCCAGACACAAACATATGCAAGGACAATAACCGCACATCAAAATAAAACATCAATGACAAAAGCCAAGATCACAATACATGCTTCAAGGAAACATATCCCAAATTGTGTCCATTTCTAAATATCTGAAAAGACTCGAGATATTAAAATGAACAAATGCAAATTGTGTCAAGATCAAGTCAAATTCAAAATTATTCCAAGAAAAAACAGCCAGAGAAGAAATTATTTTCCTGAAAAGTAAATTTTCAAATTTAATGAATGATAATGATGAAACACAATAAATCTTTTGTAAACAGAAATTATCCTAAACTGAAAGAACATTTAACATATTCAATCTATGAAATGCCATATTAATCCTATTTTAAACGTGCTCAGAATACTGATGTTAGCCTACAGTTAGGAAAAATCCATCTAGTATAAACTTATTTTACAATAGAGGGCTGAGCATGTTATCCAACTTACGAACAGCACTGTGTCCGCACGGAGGGCAGAAGTCACCACTGGTAAGTTGTTTCCCCTCATGCATGTGGCTGCCACTGCTGTGCTATCACCCAGCACAAGGCAACACTAACAGGCAGAAATGGGGACGCTGAACAAGCCACTCCTTCCCCTGCATTCAGCAGTGACCATGGCTCTGTTCCGTGACTGACACGCTTAAGCTTAGGGTGTCATGATACCCACATGGCAAACCATTAGTTCCATCACCAGTGAGAGGAAATGAGAAGAACCGCATTTGAGGGTTCTGATCCTTTAAGTACTGGAAGCCTAAAACTGTGTCGAAGCTCCTAAAGAATTTTCTTCTTGTGCTCCTTTTCCTTCTGCCTGCTCCTGCGACCATCTCGTGATCTTTAATAAACATAGTCGGGCAGCAGAGATAGCTCAGCAGTGTACGCACCTGCTTAGCAAGCGTAAGGACCCCAGTTTGATTCCTGGTACCAAATGCTGCACCTGCTCTGCCCCCAGATGCGGTGAGTCAGCCACTGAGACCTGGCGTGGGGGTGCACACCTGTAATCCCAGTGCTGTGGAGGCTGAAAACAGGACCACTAGGATTCCAAGCGGTGTAGTGAGACTCTGCACCAAATACAGAAAATAAAACAAAATAATAAAAAATAAACACAGGTACTTTTTAACTCCTGTGAGGCATATGCTTGCCAGTTCTTGTTGTAAGATGTATCTGGAGTAATTTTGGCCCATTTAATTGTAACAATTCATATCATTCAGCCCAGAAAAAAGAAAGTCAAAGCAAATTCTCTCCTGAATTTTCATCACTTTTGCACTATCTTACATTAAAAAAAAAAAAAAAAACTCAAAAGTCAAATGTGGTTACTGAGAGACCAGCTGCAGTCCTGAATTTGAGTCAGCAGTTCTAGAATGAAGTAATGAAGAGATAGATCTTTGCCATCTATTTTCTACCACAAATGTATTTTAAAAATAGGTATAGCCAAATTACAGTGCTGAGGAAGACACACTTAAACCATAAAAACATGAGAAGTCCATAAAAGTCATGAGAAGGCTTTCTTTCCAGCTGGGCAAGATAGGTCCATGTTGATATCTGAGCTTGTGGAGTACCTGCAAGCTTTTATCTTCACCTCAGTGATAGTTCTATCTGTCTGTGTGTCTGTCTGTTGTCTATCTATTGAGTGGCAGGCTCAGTCCACCCTGGGGGCAGAGCTGGCATGGTATGTGGTGCCAGGGTTTGAACTTGCAATTCCTGAGCTTTGCTGCTTGTTAAGCAGGTGCTTTAGACCACTGAGCTATCTCTCTGCTCCCCTGAGAGCTAGTCTTGAAAGTGCAATATTGCCTCTTTCATCTTAGAATACCTTAGCACACACATTTATTTGATGTAATTCCATAGGTTACCTCTGCAACAATAAAAATAAAATAGCGTGCATTTTTGCAAACTGAAAATGAACACAAATGGGAGACCCAGGTTTTCAGGATGGCAAGGCTCCTACCTGGTGCTGCTGTCCCTGCGCTCTGACCTGCTTTTCCTCAGGGTCTGTGGCTCTGCCACAGAGAAGCCTCAGGCCCACCTATAGCCCTAAGCTGTGCTTTTAGTCATTGGACTCCAATGGCTAAATGATGCTCTTGCTCTCGTGCTTGCCAGGCAACTGCTTATTTTACTGAGCCATCTCCCTGGCCCTAAATGATGCTCTTGTGTGGGTTTTGGTAGCATGCAATCACCTCCACCTTTGGTCTACTTTGTCGCAGGCACCAGATGGCAAAATGTTATTAAACACAACCTTGAGTGTCAGTCACAAAAGGAATGCTTAATGTTTTAGCATGATTAAGGTAGGTTTCACGTAACCTATTCTCAGGTTGCATTTGGCCCAGAGCCCTTCACGTGGCCGGTAGGAGCAAAGTGTAGGGCAGGAGCTTGCAGTGATAGTGTGTGTGGGGGAGGGTACAAGGGCACTGGAGCCACGCTCCAATAGCAAGCACAGCCCCCAGTCAGAGAAGGGAAACAGCTCTCTTCGTGGAACTCAGATATGGAAAGGTTTGGAGAAATAAAGTCAAAAGCTGAGTAAAACAAATGCAGGCATCTGTTTTCAGAGGATACTTGGCCTGGGTGACTGACTGGCAGGTACTTTAATAAAAATGATAGGTGGGAAGCAGAGAGAGAGATTCAGAGAGGTTCACAAAAAATAACTAAGGCCCATTAGTGAAGAATTTCAGTAATCTCCTACAGGATAACAAGTTGAAGCGATATTAAAATCACACAATAGCTTAGTCTCTGTGTGTAATTATCTTACCAATAACTGCCTGATAAAATGTATATAATTTTCACTTCAAGTTGTAATTCTCATCCAATCTTCCTGTTATATTAAATATGCTTACAGCAGGACTTAGATGCTGAGAACAAGAGGTTTGGTCACTGCTTTGAATTTCCCCAGAAACTGAATATATTTTTGTGCTCCACCCAGAGTTTGGGTACTTACATTGACAACTTCGGATGTAATAATTTGCCCACTATCCACTTCAATGATATTTAAGATTCAGCAAACCACTGTCTATGTGAATTCTTGGATACTAAATGCTTATAGAGGGGCCGGGGAGATGGCTCAGTGGAATAAGTGCTTCCGTGGCAAGTGCAAGGGCCTGAGTTCAACAGTTCTACAAATAAATAAATAAATAAATAAATAAATAAATAAATAAATAAATGCGTATAGTGTCAGCAACAACTCAAAATACTTTTTATGCACAGATAGAATACAGGAAATACTGTTTGAAGGTCAGCAGTGGTACATAAATCAGAATTTACTTAAATTATTGAACTATTTTCTATATAATTTAATATAATAAATGCAGGTATTGCCTAATGTGTTTTAAACCTTAATATTATTAAACTTTTTCATATAAAAAAGATACATGCTTATGAACATAAGCTGAGAAATTTATATCATGTAGTGAGTGTTTCTCTTGAATTTTCAAAGCAGGGTGTCAATATTTGTCTTAATTCAAAATGGTTCTTATTTATTGCACATGTTTGTAAAAATATATAGTAAGCTGAAATCTGAGTATCTCAGAGCCAACTATTTCTAAGGAGAATTCTGTCAAGTCTTGGAGAATTGTTAACACATCAGTTCAAGCTTCTCATGAACTGGAAAATTTCATCTGAGATGGAAGTTTATTTGGTGGACCTAAAATATATAAATGTTTGATCTGGCAGGCAAATATCATGAAATCATACACCTGAATTTTTACAAGGCTTGGAAGTACATTTATCAACATCTACTGCAATTTTTAGCTAACAGAAAAGAAAGCCAAACATTAAAATAATAAATCAAGTTGGATTCGAGGAAACAGAAAGTTATTTTATAGTCCAGATGACAACTACATAATTTAACTATGGGAGGTTTGTTACACTACATTTTATTTTTGCTGGACATTTTTAGAGGTATGAATGATAGATCATAACTGTTATTTATACAAATTAAATTCTGTAAGTAAAAATGACTATAAAACATGAAATAAATTCAGAAATGACATTTATGATTGTTTTAGTGCACATTTCAAAAATCTCAAATTTTCTTGGAACATTAGGAGAAATAATTGAATTAAACTGAGTTTGTATGATATTTATGTTATATTTTGGAAATATTGAATTGTGATGTGTCTTGTACAAACCAACTAATTAAGAGACTATGTGAATTATCTTAAATTGTATGTTTCATCTAAGTTAATTTATAATTATTATACTACACTATTGTTTCTGTAATATTTCAAATATAGAATTATATATATATATATAACTCAAATAATTTATGGTTATCTTTTCATGTATTCATCATCCAATTTATTTATTTATTTATTGGTGGAACTAGGGAAGTGGCCCTTGCACTTGCCAGACAAGCACTTATTCTACTGAGCCATCTCCCTGGCTCCTCATCCAATTTAAAGTTGAAAAATATGTATATTTTATGTACTATAAATAAAATAACAACTAAAACTGAATGAAAGATTTCTAGCCTATACAAAATGTTTAACCATTCTACATAAAATTATATATAAAACTTCAGAAAAGTAGAAGCCAAATCAATTTTACTTCATAGAAGATAGTTTTCCTTAAATACATGAGAACAATAGCATTGCTCTTTAGCATTAAATAGATAAATATTTATCTTGAGCCAAAATAACATGGTATGTCATTTAAAATTTTCCATTCATATTATCTCTGTTTTTTCAGATTTTTGAACAGTTGTTATCACAATTTTAGAAATGAAAACCTTGGGAGTTATAGTGCTAAACATATTGTTCGTTCCTAGTGATCTAACCTTAGATCGCTAGGAAAGAACAATACTATTCTTCAAAATTTATTGTGTCTGAGTTCTTAGCTTGTAAAACTTATCCTGCCCACCCTTAAATGGTATTGCTCATCTGTTTATTTTTTCTCTTTCTCCCTCTTATGGTTGTCTGGTTAACAGTCTGATGAAATCTTCTAGAAGTGGGCACTGGGAGGCAAGAAGAGAGGCGTGCAGAGAGGCTGAGATCCTGACACCTGAATGAGCTGGTGCTCTCTGACACAAACTTCAAAAAAATGGGTTTCTCCCTGCAAGTAATGCTTCCAGATGTTAACGGAGGTCTTTGGAACGCTTCCCCATGCAGAGAAAATACTGCACTGAGCATGAGGCATCAACACCCACAGAGCAGAGAAGGAAGACAAATGAACTGGACTGCAAAGAGAGGTGCGGCTCCATGGTCAGCAAGGACGTACTCACCTGTAGAAAGGTGGCAAGTGTGGAAGCAGTATGGTCCTAAGTACAGCTCTTTGGACCTCCTCATGTTCTACTGCTACACCAGCATCTCTTAGACAAGTTTTAAATGTGAAAAACCCATAGGGAATCAATAATTATTGGACTCATAGGTAGTTTTGCTCTCTACAGAAAGATGTGTTTACGTAAGGAACACATTCTTGGTCAGGATGTACCTTTATTAGGTTACTGTCTTAGACTGTAACCATCGATTAGAGCAAAACATAGGAAATTATGCGTTCAAATCTATGCTACTGGTTTGCATTAATGTTCTGACTCAACAGGCTAGACTAGCTGTCACTACAGCAAAGGCACTGGGTTTATTAGGATATTGCATGGTTTAAAGAAATGTGTAATCTTAGTTAAAATAAAAACAAGAATGCATGCATTCTTAAATAAGTTAGACATGTGAAAGGAGTGCTCTCAGAATATTTTATCTAGAATTATTTTTAACTTCTCAGGTTTTTTCAAATCCATTGAGGCCAAAATTAAAATCAAAATTTTGTTGAAGAGGTATATTGAATATGAAACTTATTTGATTACATTTATTTTTTGTAAAGTAGTATGAGAAAACAATTTCTTACAACAATATTTTATAAAAAACCACAATAATCATGGCAACTAATTTTATTTACTAAACAGTACTTTAAGATGCCTGTAAAATTTAAAAATGCTTTAGCATCTGTTTAAAAGAGAAATTGAATATTATATAAGTGCTTTGAGATAGTTTTAATGTTACCAGAAAAATGAAGTTTTTCTTCCCCAAATGATTATGATTGCTGCTTTTTCTACCTTAATTAAACAGCCAATATTTAATATTCACAAATGAAAAACTGTCAGAAAATTATGCCACCAGATTTTTAATAATCAAAACATTTTTGTTCACTTCTAATTGACTGGGTAAATAGCATTATGGCACTGTAATTGATTTTCTCTATTCTATTTTTGATTGGTCTTTTTGTGTGTGGTTTGCTTCTATAAAATGATTCTTTGATTTAATTTTCAGAACCAGAAGAGGCTCTTGTGTTTTAACCATCCTAAATATTTATCAATATGCACTTGATTTTTTTTCAAATCTCAGGCTACGAAATAGTAAGTATAATGAAAAATATTATATGAAACAAAAATCTATTTGTTGGCTTTCTAAACTGATTTACCCTGAAGCTCAATGGTTGATGAAAAAAGTTACAGAACACAATAATAATATGGAAAGGGAGAAACAAATCAAGGTGGCAAAAAGAAAGACATTTTTAATCAATGCCTTGAAACAAATTAGGGATCAAGGAAGTGTGATTAATGTCTGATATTTAAATCCCTCTAGCTACAGAAAGATCTGTTTATGAATGAAATTTAAAATATGGCCCCCAAAACTGAAAGACCCAATCCAAAAATGGGCATCTCAGATGAATACACACTTCCGAGAGGGAGAAACAGAAGTCAAATAAATACACGGAAAAATGTTCCACAGTGTGAAGCCCAAATAATTTCTAAGAGTATACATGAGGTTACACTACCATCCTGTTCTGTATGCATTGCCTTAGTACATCAACAAACCATGTCAGCTTATACAGATTACTGCCTAATGTTATGTCTGCTTACGGCCATAGAGCTTAAATTATCCATGTTTTTAAAACAAAGAGAACACAAAAACCTCAGGCCTACCTGGGAAAAACATTTAATCTCCAGCCTGGAAACATTCTTATAAAATAAGTCACTTTGACCCAGCCATTCTCGAGAAACAGCTAAAACCACAGAGTTAACAAATAGTTGCCCTATGACCTACCCCTCTTAGTTTCTTTAAAGAGTCATATATTCTCAAACCCACCAATTATTTTA
>PVKA01017614.1:0-45421 GCA_004027165.1 Ctenomys sociabilis
CCCTTGTACTTGCTAAGGAATGCTTATTCCACTGAGCCATCTCCCCGGCCCTTCTCTATTTCATTTGATCCTTCTTGGCTTGAAGTTGAGACTGTCTGAGAACAGAATTGCTACTCCTGCTTTTTTCTGAGGTACTGGGGAATGTAGAATTGTGTTCCATCTTTTGACTTTAAGCCTATGAATGTGTTTTTGAGTTAAGTGTGTTTCTTGTGTACCTCATATTGTTGGGTTTTGTTTCCTCATCCACTGTGCCAGTCTATTTCTCTTAATTGGTGAATTGAGTCCATTTACATTTATGCTTATAACTGAAATGTGTTGACTTATGATTGTCATGTTATTTACCTGCTCTTGTTTACTCCTTTTTCTCTTGCATTTAATTGTTTGCGCTCTTTGTGGCTTCCTTATGTTCTCATTTGTGGAGTTCTGGTCATTGTGGTCTCTCTTTAGAACGTCTTTCAGTAGCCTGTGTAGGGATGGCTTTGTCATTATGAAATTCTTTAATTGTTCTTTGTTATGGAAGTATTTCCCTGCTTGAAAGAGAAGTTTTTCAGGGTGTAGTAGTCTGGCCTGAATTTGTTTTCATAGTGGACTTGAAGTACTCTGTTCCATGCTCTCCTTGCCCTCATGGTTTGTGAAGAGATGTTGGCTGTAATTTTGATGGGTTTTCCTTTGAATCTGATCTGCTTCTTTTCTCTAGTGGCTTTTAGTATATTATTCTTGTGTTGGATTTCTGGGATCTTGACTATTATATGTCTTGGTGTGTTTTTAGTTGGGTTGAAGTTATTTGGGGTTCTGTGTGTTTCAGTTACCTGAATGCTAGATTGTTACCTCACATTTGGGAAGTTTTCTGCTATTACTTCTGCCCATATTCTTTTTCTATCATTTGTTGACTCCTTCATTCTCATTTATGCCTATTAATCTTATATTGTTCATCTTGCCGTCATCTTGCAGGCAATGGATTATTTTTTCCTGCATCCTCATTGTTCTTAAGAGATCCTTTCTCACCTTTTCACTAGCTGTACCAGCATCTTCAAGATCTGATACTCTGTCTTCACCCTCACTCAAACATTTTTGTACACTTGTGATTGAGATTTTAAGTTCTTCTATATCTCTTTGACTCTGCTTCATTCGATTTATTTCTTTCCTATATTGCTCATTCAAGGAATCTGTCATATTTCTAATCTCTATTTTTTTTTTTTATCAATGTCTTCTTTAGTGGTAGCTATTAATTCTTTTACTGCAGAGTTGTTTTCAAATTGGGTTTCCTCCATATATTTCTGTATTTGATTCTCTACTTCATATGCTATGATTTCAAAGATTTTTTTTTTATTTCAGAAATTAATTCTGCTCTGAGTTCCTCTTTAACTTTCTGCTGTTATTTCTTTGCTGGTAACGCTATTAATTCATATTTTCAGCTGAACTAGTGTTCTCTGCACTTGTTTTGAGTGGGCATTGGGTTTCCCCTATATGTTTCTGGATTTGATTCATTACTTCAGATGTTATGTATTCACAAAGTTATTTTTTATTTCAGGCATTAATTCTGGTATGAATTCCTCTATACCTTCCTGGTGTTGTTTCTTTGCTTCTGACTCTATTAATTCATTCATTTCAGCTGAGCTAGTGTCCTCTGTATTTATGGGTGGGCTCGATGCCTAAGATTGCATTTTTTCTCCTTGTCTTTGTCATTTTGTAGAGCACTGACCTCTGACCTTTGGTGTAGAGCTTTGGTGCAGTTGCAACCTTAGCAAGTAATGACGTTCGAGTGCAGCTCTATTAAGTTTGAGTTTATCCCATCATGGCTGGCCTGGATCTAGCTGTTGTGTTCAGCTCCTTTTTGCTGCTGCCATTCTAGTATAACTGTGAGCCTGTGGTTTACCTCTGTTGTGCCCCTGGCCCAAGGAGCACCGGGGAGTGCTGAAGCTCTCCCACACACTCACCAGGCTGTGCTGGCCTGATCAGGGTCTGGAAGACTCCAAAAATTTCTCACCTGCTCTGCGGGTTTGTGGGAGGGGGCTCCTGGGAGCAGGCCAGGCTGGGTTGGTTCAGGTGAGAAAGTCTCAGAAGTTCTCACTGGCTGGGAGGTCTTGGGGGCCGGGGCTCTGGAGGTAGCTTACCACGGAGGCACGTGGGGAACCTGGAAGTTCTTCCACACACTCACTGGGCTGGGCTGTGTTGGATGTGGTGAGAGTCTCAGGAGTTCTCACTTGTTCATAGGACCTGGGGGAAGGGGCTCTGCTGAGTTGCAGGGCCACGAGAGCACAGTAGAAAATCTCACTCACATGGCTGCATGAGTTCTGCTCTCTGGGTCTCTTGCTGGTGGCGCAGGGATGCCTGACATCTTTAGAGCATCTTAAAAAGGAAACAGTGATTTTCATTATTTTTTGGAGAAATTTCAGCCAAGATCTCTTGAAATATTGCTCATTCTCTTCTTATAGAACTTCTGTTACATATATGTTAAACCTTTTCAACTGAACTTCCATGTCCATTGTACCGTTTCTTTATGCTTTCTTGTTTTTGTTCGGTTTCATTTTATGTTCTTCTCCCAGTTTGTGAATTCTTTTATCTAAATGCATTTTTAATTTACCTATTATGTTTTTATAGCCCTATACTTTACATTTTGCTTTTATAAAATATAGTGTTCAGTGCCTCAAGAGTCTGCTTGTAATGTCTGTTGTTGTTCTCAGTGTTAAACTGAATGGTCTTGTCAATTTATATGTCTTTAAAAAATTTACTTTTATTATGTAAAAACATTGATTTGAAGCATAGAAGGATTTACATTTATTTTTGATGAACAGCAGGGGACATGGTTATCCCAGACCACTTTAATTTTAATATCAAGGTAGAAATTAGCATTCAGTCCAAGAGATGGTCAGATTGTTTTAAACCACCTTTATTCCCTACGTGTACCTTGTAGGGGTTCCAATGAAAAGCTTGAGCATTTATCCTTTGTGGTGGATTCTGGATTCCTATTTTTATTCCTTTGATGAAGTTGGCAGCCTCTGTTTGATCATTCAGTCTTTCAAATGTCTTCCTTTAATTACCAATGCTACTATGGGAATGTAAATCTCATGTGCTAGGCTTATCTTTCTGGTCTTTGCTTTTTCTGTATTTTTTGCCCCATAATTTTTCATTCATTGTCTTGCTAGTTCCCCTGTGCTTGCAATGTTCCTCAGCAGCAGAGATATGCCATGGTGGCCAGCTTACCATTAATGAAAACAAGCCTCTATTTTCAAAGTATCCAAATGTATTATTAGAAATAAGAAGCACTAGTTATGATGCTTGCAGTCAAGTGATTAGGAATATTTGAAGAACTTTGATGTATTTTTAAAACATTTTGGAACAGCCCATGGCTATATGACAGTTCTCTCAATCAGTGCCTGGTCACTGAGACAAAATATCCAATACCCACCATGTGAAGAAGAGGTTTATTTTGAGTCAGAATTTCAGTCCATAGTTGGCTGGCTCCAACGCAGAAGGATGACAGAAGATGTGGTGCAGGAGCAGGCGCTCAACCCCTGGCAGCCAGGAAACAGAAAGAGTGGAAGATCTCATTAAAAGAATACATCTGTGTAGATGATTCCCTCACTGAACCACCTCCAAACAAGCCCCACCTAACAGCAAATCTGTGATGGCACACTCATAACCCAAGCACTTTCCCAAAGCCCCACTTATGAGTACATATTCTGGGACCATATTTGTATCTAGACATAACAATGGTGCAGTTACTTCTATGGGCAACACAATGATGAGTGAGTCATAGTTTTTCCCATAGGCAACTTAATTTTTCAGAAATAATTTATCTATTATTCAAATCAGAGTCTAAATTACAAGGCCATAGTACAAGAGAAAATGTGGAGCTTGTTAGATCAACCAATGAGCAACAATAATAACAAAAAAGCCCACTGGAAGACTCATGAATTCTTGATGACTTGGTGTATTATGAGGTTTCATCCCAAATCAATGAAGAAGGAAAGATTCATCGGTAAGTTAAGCTGGGACAAAATGGCTTTCATGTGAAAAAATTGATATTCTATATTGAGTGGAATAAAATTAAATTAAAAATAAAATATAAAATTAATGGGTGAAAATGGGGAGGACATCCTTGTGACCTTGTATAATGATTTATGAAAGAAGACTCAGAGTGCACAGATCATAAAACCATTAGTGGATTTGCACCAATATTGAAGATTTCTGAACAACAAAGGAAATTATTTATAAAGTTGACAGATGACCAAACTTTTGGGAAGAGATATTTACAGCAATTAGAAACTATAAATGATTAATCTAAAGTACATACAAGTTATGTGTTATTCAGGTCTGTACTCAAATACTACCACTTCATAGAGGACTTCTATGATTTTACCTAAAATAGCAGCCCCTTTGTATTTTCCCTTTAACTTTATTTTTATTCATAGCATTTACCAAAACACAACATGATATCAAATCATTATTTAATCATGTTTTTCTCCTAATAAATTCAAAGGCTATGAGATCAGGGCTTTTTATTTCTTTTATTCATTTTACTGAATTAGCATGTAGAATGATACTTAATACATGGGAAGTACATAATAAAAACTTATTAAATGAATGAGAAAATAAGAAAATTGCTGTGAATGAACACAAGAAAAAACAGAATCCAGTGGAAAAATATCAATGGACATATGTAGGTACTTCCCCAAAGGGGAAATCTTAGTGGATAATATGAGGAGATATTAACATCATGTCAGAAAACATGTAAATGAAAAGATGCATAAGATAGCAGTTTATATCTGTCAGGCTGGCAAAGATTAAAAAGTCAGATAATAGAAACAACATGTGGAAATGGAATCCTCTGATGTGATGTTATGTTGGTATAGCCATTCTGAAGGACAATCTGAAAGTATTCAATAAATGTACATATAACAAAGGGCTGGCCAAATAGCTCAGTGGATTGTGCAGGGGCCAGGGGGTTTAATCCCTAGAACTACTGTGGTGGCCTCAACCCCCTGGGGCATGCTCAGACAGCATTTGAGACTGGGCATGGTGGTGTGCACCTGTAATCCCAGCTCTTGGGAGGCTGTATACAGGAGGATCACTATGAATCTGATCTACTAGTAAGACCCTGAACACCCTGTAGGCCCTTCCCTAAAATACAAAAACAAAAACAAAACAAAACAAAAAAAGTACATGTACGTAATCCATAACCCTGGGATCACTGTCCTGGGATTTCACCCAGACTAACTCTCAATTTGATCCAAGAGAGAAAATGTAGGCAGATGTCCATGGGAGCATTGTTGGAGGTAGCAAAGAGCAGAAAATACCCTCTGTGTTCTTTAAAAGAGAAGCAGAACATGATGATACAACATGTATGAAATGGAATTTGATTTAGCTGTTAGATGCAACAAACTACATATAGTAAAGGCATTTCATTCCTTTTTATTAAACTAAAAAGTGTTTCAAATATAGTTTATTATCTAAAAGCAAGTAGAGGGCTGAGGAGATAGCTCAATTGTTTAAGAACTTGCTTGGCAGTGCAAGGACCTGAGTTCGATCCCTGGTACTCCATGCTGGGCCAGCCCCCAAACCCTGGGCACATAGTGCCAGCCACCAAAACCTGGCATGGTGGCACATGCCTTAATACCCACATTGGGGAGGCTGAAACAAAAGGATCACTATGAGTCTGAACTGCATAGCAAGACCCTGTAACAATTAATTAATTTTAAAAATAAATAAAAGCAAGTAGATAAAATCAGACAAAGTGGTTCTCTGATAAACACATTATTTCCTTTGAGTCTGTGGCTCTTACTGGAAAAAAAAATCCCCTACTCAAATAAAAACTTATTCCTTTAGCAGTTCTGGAATCCTAACACCCATCTATCCTAACCAGATTATTTACACTTTTTTTAAATCTCAGGAGGTACCTTTTCATGTGCAATTTTAGATCAGTATCAGATTCTATTTAATACCTACTATGGGTAATTATAGAATATCCAGGGCTGTTCCTGGATCTTAACCTGGGATTGGTTGGATATACTAACTTGAGCTTCTCTATCTTGAAATCTTGTTAAAAAGCACATTTCAGTTTAGTGAGCCTGGGGAAGATCTGAGATTATACATTTTTGACATTTGTCAGGTGTGGCCAATACTATGGGTCCTAGGGCCAGTTTGAGTTCTAAGGCTCCCAAGAACATATAGAAATGCATTATTCTTTTTTTGTGTATTTAGTACATGGTCTACAGAGTTTCACTACACAGATCGGACTCGAAGTGATCTTTCCTGTTTTTCAGCCTCCCAAGTACTGGGATTATAGGCATGCACCACCATGCCTAGTCTCAACCAATGTCTCAGCAAGCCACTGGGGGTGGGGAAAGCATGGCAGGCCAGTGATCAAACCCCTGGTTCTTGCCTGTGTCTGCGTAGGCAGGTGCTTTAATCTGATGAGTTATTTGGCCAGCCCTTGAAATGTATTATTCTTAAGGTTCCTGAAGCTTCATCCTGGGCCTGGAACAACCCCAGAACTTATGCACAATTAGCCAAAGATTGTTTATGGAGCACCTAGAACTCTGTACTGTCTGATATTGTAGGGTTTATACCTGCATTTCACTGGCAAAAGATGAGTACAGTATATTCCTCAAAGGAGTTCTACTTTGGCCATGTTTGGCTCACATAGAAGCTTACTACATGCACCTTATTCCAATTCCATGTTACTGACATCATATCAGTAGCCTGAAGAGCTATTGAAATCTTATGGGAGTGGGGTGGGGTAGTATTTACAAAACCAAAATTGGCAAATGCTATAATTTGGAGCTCTTTACCCACTCAGAGACTAGATTTTTCTGATTCCAGCACACCTCTCTGACTAGATTGTTCAGTAGGAAAACTACAGTGGTGCACTTTGGTGGCTTATGCAGCACAAGTGAAAACTTTTCCAGCTGGGGAAAAGTCTAGCTTTATTTTATTTTCCTTTTATATCTTTTCTGTTAGTTTTAATGATGAGTTAATAAAATGAAATCCACACTGTAGTGGATACAAAGCAAGGGTACTCATCAACTTTTCTGTACACTACGTCATTAGATTGCTCCAGACTCAATGTCCTCCTGCTGCTGGTGCTTATTATAGAAGGCTTGGCAGAAGCATCACAGAGTCTTAACTACTTAGCTGGTGCTGTCCAGTCAAAGCTGAAGTCTGATGGGGCGAGGACTTTCATTCAGATTGACCATTAAAAATTTAAAGTGTTGAAAGTACTTCCATCAGAGCTTTGATGTTTTTCTCATTCATAGCAGAGGAGACTCCCAAGGAAGACTAAGAAGAATTGTAAACAAAACTCATCTTCACAGGGACTTCTCTGGGCAAAGAGCAGTTGCAACAATTAATTAATTAATTAATTAGCAGAACCGGGGATTTAACTCAGACCCTTGCACTTGCCAGGGAAGTGCTTATTCTACTGAACCATCTCCTCGGCCAGTTGCAACAATTTAATACAATAGTTCTTTAAGCTCTAGAAAGGTCTGCAAAGTTGGCCTTATTTTCTTTATAAAGAATCCAGTTTTAAAGGAATCATATAGTAATGGGGTTCACTTGGATATTTCAGGGAGATTCTATCTATCTATCTATCTATCTATCTATCTATCTATCTATCTATTATCTATCTATCATCTGTCTGTCTCTCAATCAATATTACTTCTCCATGGTGAATATATTCACTATGTATAGCAAAAGTATACTAGTAAAAAAGAAAAGGGAGAAGAAAGAAAAAGAGAGGAAAAATGGTTTTGCAGGAAAAATTCCTTAAAAATTAATTTTAATAGTACTTTCTATATATACCTATATACCATAGGGCATTTATACCTATACATAGTGTAACTTGATCCTTCTTTTCTACCCAAACCCCTCCCCTTTCTTCCATCCCTCGTTCCCTTATTTACAAAAGCTTTGTTTTTTCAATTTTTTCTTTTCTTTCCTTTCTTCCCCTTTCCACTCCCTTGCTCCTTTTCCTATTCAGCATTTTCTTCCTGTTTTCCCGATATCTATTACACATTTTGGTCCTTCAGTTTCCAACCAGAGCAACAGTGTGATATTTAAACATGTGTGTCCAATTTAGGAAATAGGACTTTAAAAATAAAGTTGATTTCCCGCAGAGCTGAGCAGCCCCACCACTGCCTCTGGCCTAGTTACCATCACACCTGGGGAGGAGCCGCAGCTGCTCAGCCGGCCCCAGTCACCATCACCGCAACTATGAGCAGCGAGGCCGACACCCAGCAGCCACCCCCTACCCCCCATGCCCCACCCCCCTCAGCGCTGCAGACACCAAGCCCGGCAGCAAGGGCAGCAGCGCAGGGAGCAGCAGCCTGGGCGGCCTCGCGTTGGTGGCGCCTGCCGGTAGAGACAAGAAAGTTATCACAAAGGTTTTGTGAACAGTAAAATGTTTCAATGTACGAAATGGATATGGCTTCATCAACAGGAAAGACACCAAGCTGTATATGTACATCACACTGCCCTAAAGAATAACCTCAGGAAGTACCTTCACACTGTAGGAGATGGAGAGACTGTTGAGTTTGATGTTGTTGAAGGAGAAAAGGGTGCGGAGGCAGCAAATGTTACAGGACCTGGAGGAGTTCCAGTTCAAGGCGGTAAATATGCAGAAGACCCTAACAGTCACCAGCAGAATTACCAGAACAGTGAGAGTGGGGAAAAGAATGAGGGGTCGGAGAGTGTTCCCGAAGGCCAGGCCCAGCAATGCCAGCCCGACCACAGGCTGGGGGTTCCCACCTTACCACACGCAGAGACCCTGTGGACAGTATTCCAACTCTCCTGTACACAGAAAAGTGATGGAGGGTGGTGACAGCCAGGGTGCAGGAGAACAAGGTAGACAGAATATGTATCGAGGTTACAGACCATGATTCCTCAGGGGCCCTCCTTACCAAAGATAGCCTAGAGAGGATGGCAATGAAGAAGATAAGGAAAATCAAGGAGATGCGACCCCAGATCAGCAGCCACCTCAACATCGGTACCTTTGCAACTTCAATTACTTACACAGATGCCCAGAAGACCCTAAACCACGAGACGGCAAAGAAACAAAAGCAGCCGACCCACCAGCTGGGAATTCGGGAGCTGAGTAAACGCTGGCTTACCATCTCTACCATCATCCGGCTCAATCATTCAGAAGGAAAGAAATGAATAGGAAATTCCAACAATAATAAATGAACAAAAAATTGAAACTGAAGATCTTAAGTGCTTGCTTTTTTTTTTTTTTTTTTTTTTTTTGGCAGAATCGGGGATTGAATTCAGGTGTCGCCCATTAACCAGATAAATAGAACTATCTGCATTATCTATGCAACATGGGGTTTTTATATTTTTACCTAAAGACGTCTCTTTTTGGTAAAGACGACTGTGTTTTTTTAAAAAGCCTGGTTTTTCTCAATATGCCTTTAAAGGTTTTTAAATAGTTTCATATTCGGTCAAGTTGAGATTTTTAAGAACTTCATTTTTAATTTGTAATAAAAGTTTATAACTTGGTTTTTTTTTTAAAAAAACTCAACGAACTGCAAGCACATGTTAATAAAGGTCTTAAATAATAATAAAAATAAATAAATAAAAAATAAAGTTGATTTCCTGTACATCCATGTTCCCCACTCCAAGCTTGCAAAAAAAAATCATTTTAAGTATTCATACACATTAAAATCAGGAAGAGATAATCTATTATTTATAAAAGGAACATTTTCATCTGTGGTGCCAGGAGAATTCAGCACAATGACTAGAGTTGAGTCCCTACAGAGATATAAGGCATTGGCTTATTTAATGGCTCTAGACAAACCCAGCACATTTTTTTTTTTGCCATACCTTTATAACTTATAAAACAAGAATCAAAAAATAGCTTTTTGCCATCCTCCCTGAATGGCTTGTTGAGATAATACATTAGGTGGAAATAGAATGAATTCCCAGAGACTGATAGCTTTGCCCAGCCAAACCATATGCTGTCTGCTCTAGTCCAGGCCAATATGTCCGCAGAAGGAAACTGTCCATTCCAGGCAGGACCTATGCAGTGCTGATTCTGTGGCCACTGCAGTATCTCTTGCTTCTCATGGGCATCATTAAAGTAACATTTGAAAATACATTCTAGGAGGTCGACATTTGCAGGAATCAGTCATCCCACATGGAATGTCTATGTAATTGAAATTGCAGGGGTAGAAGAAAGCCAGTTACAAGCAATCGAGTCTTAAGTTTGCTAAAAACCTAAATACATGTGCTATCAAAAATATGAGAGACCACTGAATTATGTGATGCTACCTCAGGGCATTGGGGTTATTAGGTGATACTGATTTATACATTTTGTAACATTTTCTATATATTCAAAAGGGAAGATTTATTATTAGAAAAAAGCATTCCTAAGGGGTGGCCAAAGAGCTCAGGGGATTAAAGCACCTACAAGCAATCCCAGGCCTGCCTTGGTGGCCCCACCCTACAGGGCACCCTGAGATGCAACTGAGACTGGGCTTGGTGGCTTATGCCTGTAATCCCAGCTCTTGGGAGGCTGTAAACAGGTGGATGACTACAAGTCCAATCTAGTAGTGAGACCCTGAACACCCTATAAACCCTTCCCTAAAATAAAATAAAAAAAAAAGAAAAAGAAAAAAGCATTCCTTTGGGGAGAGGCATCAGTTTCCATGTTAAAGCTACCACTTTCCACAAACCTTATAAGGTTGCAGATACACTGGGCAGCCCTTCAGAGAGAAGTTAGGACGTGTAATTTAGTATCTTTTTTATCAAACATGTCTGTTTATTATAAAATATATTGTTTTATGTTTCTTGTTTATATATTTTAATAATTTTATTGAGAAAGAAGTAGCAATGAGATAGTTTCAAAACAGGTAAGTAGTACAGTTACAACAATGAATACATTGTATATTGTTGTCTTTGTAGTAATTCCTAGCACAAGATGCAGACATGATATCTTGTCTATTCTTCAGCATTACCCTAGAATTAGAATTTCACATTGGAGAGATGTTTTGAAGGCACCTACCAGTTTTATTTTACTCTCCATGGCTCTATAAAAGGCTCTTGAGGACATGAACCTGTGTGTGTGTGTGTGTGTGTGTGTGTGTGTGTGTGACTTGTGGAGTCTGTTAGAAGTGAACTTTTTTAATCCCGCTCTCCTGTGCTATCTCTTGGTTCCCACTGCTCCTTTTGGTCCCTGACATCCCACACTTGCACAGACAAAGCATGCCAGCTGGAAGTACCTCACAACAAATGAAGTATTGATATAACCTGGGAAAATTCAGAGCCAAAGAAGTGAGTTCGCCTTATATGTATGTCCTGATTTACTCTGGAACACCACTTCATGGTTGACAAAAAGTCAGATGTACTTTTTTTCCACACTACATCCCACAACTCACATGCCACTGGCCAAAGGCTAAAGAGTTACAGCTAGTAAAGAAAGACAAGAAAACCTGCCACATCATTTGTGTATAGAGTTATGTAATTATTATCAGTGAAGATTATGGATTTGGGGTTATATTTAGAATATTTGTTAACCTGCTCAGGGTGGAGACAAGGAAAATTTTCACAGGTGGGGTTCCAAGATTAAAGAACACGTGTGTGACACAGCAACAGCAGGCAGCATGGAGCAGAGCAGAGCATGAGAGTACAAGAGAGTCAGAGCGGGAGCCAGCTATGTCTTTATTGTATAATTCTTATACAGATTGTTATTGCATGTTTACATTCTTATATAGTGCTGTAACAAGCACATGCATGTTTACCTATGCTAAGTCATGTTCAGATAACTGCATCCCACTGTGTGCCTGTGCTAGACAAGCAGGGTCATGCCCTCAGGTGTCCTTGGATACCCTGAGTTTTACAGCAGTCTTAATGGTTCCAACATCATACCCCCTGGGATCCGTTTTTAGTAACAGGGCACAAGTACATCCTTGCACTGTAGTTAGCAAATCAAGAACCATGTAGCTTTACAAAACCACTTTTTTTCATTTGAACAGTTTCATCCAAAAGCAACATCAAAGCCTGACATGTAACGTTCAAGGCCTGGGAAATATGTTGAGAAAAGGTTTCTACTTGGAGGGCTAAGTTTATGGCCTTTGCCCCTGGCCAGACATTATTCCAAGCAGCATCCCATATGCAGCAGTCAATTTTTCAGTCAGATGCTATTCCTAGTGGTCAATCATTGCAATGCCTGGTCATCTGTTAAGTCATTTCTCAGTAAGAGGAGGGGCTTATGTCCTGAATCATGATGGTCTATATGGTCAGCCTTTGGGCATGCTCCCATACATCTCACCTAGGTTACCACCCTGCATAGGAAAGTGCCCTATCTGTTGCTCCTGAGCTGCCCAGTCAGCAAACAGAGCATCAACCTCCTAAATGCAGCCTAACTGTAATGTACACATGTAGGTCATCTCCTTTATGCATCACAAGCATTCATGCTATCTGCAACTCTGCCTACTGGCTGGCAGCCAGCAGATCTGCCCAGATCTGGTGCTGGGCAACCTTCAGAGGCCCCATAGCCTCTCCTTGAGGGGATGGCCCTACCTTCCTGGAGCCTCCTTCTTTTGGTGCTTCATTTCACATCCACCAATTTATTGCAGTCTCATTACCTGCTTCTGGGCCTGTCCTCTGCATATCCTGCAAAACCCATCTCATAGAGGGGTGCTGGCTGTGCTCGTTATCTGCAACATCTCCTGTGGGTTTAACTGATTATTATCAGCTCCATCATCCCTCTGCTGTAGCAGCTATATGGGCACTGTTTCATCCACCTTCTACTTTGTTTTGCCAGCTCCTGCTGCTCTACAGCTGTATAGGTCATGCATGTTGTGTTCTGAGTAGAAGTAGGCAGCTGTCCCTGTCCTCCACCCTGGGCTAGGGGTTCCTCTACCTCCACTTTTTGATGAATAGACAGCCTGGCATGCAAAACCAGGGCACTTCCCGGAGGCTTTTCTTGGACACAAGGACTTGGTGCTTCTGGAGACATTTCCAGAGGAAGCCCTGCTGCCCATGTCTCACAACCTGAGCTCTGCAGCAGCCAGCTGTTGCTGAAGGTCCTTCTCTATCTGCTGCTGCTGGGTCTACTTCCTGGACAAGGCCATCTACTTCTTGATTTATATAGCACAAGAAAGTGAGGAACAGCCAAGCTACCTACCCTGCCATTTGACCGTAAGGTGGAGGAATTTTTCTACCTGTTGTTTCTAAGGCTTATAAGACATCCCCAGGCTCCAAACTGTTTCACAGTCTTCTGGGACCTTCCAAGCTGCTAAGAAGGTGGCTACAGGTAGCCATAGTGAAGCTATGGGGTTGCTTATCAGTCATTCCCCCTGGGCCTGTCCCTCAACTTCGGGAGCTGTTTCCACAGCTTCCATGGGACTACTTACCTTAATGTCCTGTCAGCTATGCCAGTTGTCAGCCTGCTTGGGGGAACCAAGGAGGGTTTTCATGGGTGACATCCCAAAGTTAAAAAAACGCATGTGTGCATCACATCAGCAGCACATTGTCTTTCCCTCTAGTTCTGCTTTCTATGCTAGCAGCAGTAATCCTCAGGTGAGACTTCCACACCCAGCACCTTGCTGATTCAGTTCAGCTGCATAATCCTAGTTGACTGTTGGTTATTCTACCACCTGTCCTCTCCTCTCTCCTCCTTTCTCTCCCCTCTTTGCTGTTACCAGGGTGATTGGGGGGGACCACAATTGATGACTTTTGACTTTATAGCAATTATAAGCCCATTTTAAATAGAGAATAAATGAAAGAATGTAGAGGAAAATCGGCTCTATTTCCAAGTCAGAGAAGACATATTTCCTGATGTTGAAGAAAGCATTCACATCAAGTAACTCAGAAAACCATATCACTAATGAAGAGGACAGAGGAGGATGCCAGTGAAATTGAAATAGAGATTAAAGCAACTGCATTTCCCTAGGCTTAAAGAAGCTCAGCCCAGAAATTCCCAAGGGATGTTCCAGTGAGAAACTAGGGTGCAGAGAGGTGAAGTAATTTACTTACAGCCATACTGCCAGATAATACAGTATCTGAGCTGACTTCCAGCCAATGCTGTATACTAAATTATCTTTAAACTTTATTTAGAAAATAAATCTATTGGGATTTCATCACCCAGTAAGCTCCTGTGGTTTCTCAGAGTCCAAAAATTCTTAGCCAGTTTGACAGTTGCATTGATCTTGTAGATTGAGGTGCAGCATTTTGCACAGTTGGTAGTGGTATCAATTCAAAGCAGGTCATACCTTGGCTTAGATTAGTGAGCAAACCTTATGGGAAGACAAGAGTGCCTAATCTTAGGGAACACCTAAGTAGAAATCAATTTGTTTCAGCAGATGCTTAGAGTTGCCTAAGGCCTGAGATTACACAAATAATCCCCAAGCAGGTGTGCTCTTCAGGGCCTGGCTCTGAGGTGCTCTTTGGAGGAGCTGAGCTGGATAGAATCAGCTGCTTGCTACCAGCCTTTATAGCTTGAGTGTTGCTTATCAACAAAGAGCAGGCAGCAAGACCTTGTACTTCGCAGGTGTCTTCTTTAACAGACTGACGCTCTCCTCTCTTTGGACCTCAAGGCCATCCCTTCCACTGATATGGCTTTCTGACCTCCCTCTTGGGATGTGCCTGTGATCAGAAAAAAGGCTCAAGTGAATTCAAGTGTTTAGAACAAAATTAACCCCCCCCTTCAACAATTTGAATCAAATAAATACTCTTGTTGGGTGCTGCCTTGTGGAAATATTGACATTGTGAGTTGAAAAGACTTCCTAGAAACGTGTCGCTCTTAGTGTGACAACAGTCACTAGGAAAGTACTGCTCATTGTCTAAATATTGTTGGTCTCCTCCAGACTTCCTTCTTTATCAGCTCTTTTGATCCTGCCTCCATTGTTTTCGGCTTGCCTCCTTCATTCCTT
Source organism: Ctenomys sociabilis (assembly GCA_004027165.1). Classification (NCBI taxonomy): domain Eukaryota; kingdom Metazoa; phylum Chordata; class Mammalia; order Rodentia; family Ctenomyidae; genus Ctenomys; species Ctenomys sociabilis. The sequence continues at coordinate 14,871 of PVKA01017614.1, forward strand.
CCCCCTGATTTTTTTTTCCTTTCAGCTGGAGTCTCAGTGCTCACTCACTTATTTCTGTCATTAGTAGGCAGGACTGAAGAAAGCTCCTGACCTCCCCATTAGCACAGATCTTGAGGTGTTTTCAATGGGTAATTTATTCAAATGGAGGGAATAGTTAAGGCTTTTGTAATAGTTTTCTGTTGCTGCTTCAACAAATCACCACCAACTTGATGGCTTGAGAGGGGAAGCAGAATGAGAGGAATAAAAAGATATGTTAGGCACAAGGACCTCGTAACCTTAATCAGTGCCATAACATGGGCTAAAACAAACAGAAAGAACAGATATGTAGAAGTGAACTGGGGAACTGGAGGAGAAGGGGAGGAGGAGGAAAGATAGAGGTTGAGAGGTGAAGGGGAAAAAAGAAAAAAACAAGCTGAAAATGTACATGAAACCACTCCCCAACACGACTGTAAAATACACAAACATGTACTAATAAACAACCACTCTGTTCTTCCTGAAAATGAGAAGACCTAAAAGTAGAGTACAGCATCTCAAGGGCTGAGACCATCTGAAGAGGCTGTTTCCCTGCCCTTTCTAATTTCTAGAGCTCACCTGCATTGCTTGTCTGAGCATGTCTTCTTTTATGTTTAAAGTCAGTGGTAGAAGAGTCGGAAGATAGCTCAGCAGTTTAAGTACCTGTCTGTAAGCACAAGGTCCTGAGTTCAACCCTCAGGGGGGAAAAAGAACACACAAAACCAATAAAGTCAGTAGTAGAGCACCTTCAGATCTCTTCCTCTGTCTCTCACCTCTGCTTCTATGATCACATCTCCTCTGACACTGACATTCCTGGCCACTTTTAAGGACCATTGTTATCGCATTGGGTCCATCTGGATAATCCAGAATAGTCTCCCAATCTCAAACTCCTGAATTTAATCACATTGAAAAAGTGCTTCTTACCATACCACATCTCTGGGAGACATTATTTTTTCTGCTACAACTATGAAGCCAGTGATCTCAGAAACAGTTTACTGGTTAGAAAGTTCTCATTCAAAGAACAAGAAATTAGATCCTCTAATGGAAATGAGTTTAGTTTCTAAAAACAAAATTAATAAGTACACAGGAAAGGACTTGCATAGAGACAGGATTATAATTACCTCTGATTGAATTTCAGCATAATAATACTTTGATTTGGGGAGAGTAGAGACCTTTGGATGACCAAGAAGAGCTTCTGGGAAATCAGCCTCATGTTGCAAGCCCAAGTCTGGCCCTTGCTAGACCTTGAACATGTTTGTTTAATCATAATCAAACCTCAATCTAACAATAAAAGGGGAATAGTGATTCTTCCCTCATAGAGCTATGCAGTTAAATAGTATTATGCATACATCATGTCTAGTATGGTGCTTCACCTGTAGTCATGCTTCACAAAGTTAATTCTTCACAAAAGTTAACTCTTCACAAAAGTCAATTCTCTCCTTAGTGATTAGACTAAAGGTCAAGGAAGTAATTACAATGTGGCCAAAAGTAATTAGGTTGAGAATAATCACATTGATGCTGAGCAGTGGAATTTTAAGCTAGCCTCAGATGCTATACCTACACTATCCAATGAGAAATGCCAAAATCTATTTCTTATCATCTGGCTTTAGTCTAGTTGCATTTTCTGCTTCTAAATGGAATGAAGATATGTAAGAGAAGATCTAGCCTGTCTCATGCCAATGCCTAAAGAATTGTAGGAATCAAATAGATTTCTTTCTTTTAAAAAACGTATTTAGTACAGGGTCTAAGGGATTCACTGCACAGATCAGAATTGTAGTGATTCTCCTGTTTTCAGCCTCCCAAGCACTGGGTTTGCAGGCATGCGCCACCATGCCCAGTCTCAGTCACCTGTCTCAGTGTTCCCCAGGTGCAAGGCTGGCATGGCATGCTTGGGATCAAACCCAGGTCCCCATGTCTAGAAACTTTAGTCCACTGAGCCATCTGGCCAGCCCTTGAGCCAAAAAAGAATTTCTTATGTTTCCAAATTTGATAGGAACAGGTTCTAAGGGCTCCATGTGTCTTCCCAACAAATGTGTCATCTGAATGCTTGGCCCCATTAAAAGTTCACCACCATTCTAAAGTGTTGATTGCAATATTGGTTAGTTCTTATTGGGAAGTTCTTCCTTTCATATAGTCAAAAAAAAAGTTTCTGTCCTTTTGTTCTAATTCTGTCCACAAAATTTACAAAGATCAAACAGACTTTTCATCGACAGTGCTATAGAAGCACACATCCTGAGCCTTTTGTTCTTTAAGTTAAATTTCCAAACTTTCTCTCTGGAAGAACTTGCTGTTTTCCTTGACCATTTTGTAGTTTGTTGATGTATTTCCCCAAGTGGACCACCTGGAGCAACACAGGGTATTGCAGATATGATGGGGCTGGTGCCCATACTTGGAACTTCTATACTTGTTGGACTTGCAAGATATGTCCCCTGATGAAGTCTGATCTGACAAGTTCCATGTGGAAGTAGTCACATAACTGTCACTTCGCTTATTATGAGCTCACAGTCACATCACCATGTTCTTCATAACAAGCATTTATCCCCCAATCTTACCTGTCCATTTGATTTATTCAACGTTTGTTGCACAGATATTATTAGAACTAGATAGAGAAATAAAAAAGTGACCCAAACTCTTATTGCTTCCACATCAGCAATTTTTAAACTGACTATGTTCCTTTGTATTGTAGTTCTTGCTCATATGCTTGTATATACTTTATATAGTCTTGATCATAACCTAGATAACTTTTTATATCCTAACTTTAAAGGCCAATGTGTTAGCATTTTCCCAAACTACTACATTATATTTTATAATTATACTTTAAAATAGCTGCATTAAATTCCCCAGTAAGATGCACTATGTTTACTCAACAAATTCCTGCTTCAGAGACTGAAACTGTTTCATCATCATACCTATAAAATGTTTCCCTTGGGGGATTTTGATATAGTCTTTCAAATAAAGTGACTTTTTGTAGCCAAAATTGAGATTTTCATTTCTCTGTTTTAAAGTTTTCTCTGTGCTTGGTTTGATTTCTGGTCCAGACAGCTTTGGGGGACCACTTCTCGAATCCCCTCCACCTTTGCTTCTAACATAATCTTGGACTAAGAACACAGAGTAAATAAAGCAACACCCCGAGATTTTATTAGTTCCCAAAGGGTTCATGACTGTCCCTCCTTCGCACAAGGACCTCTCCCAGTGCCAGCCTTGGAGCCCCTGGCTCAGAGGCATTTAGGAAAGACATCCCCACCTGAACACCCTTTCTTATTAGCTAGCTGATGCCTGCAATTCATGGAGGACTAATTCTGTAATTTCTTTGGGGGCAGCCTATGTGGTACTTTCACTTACTCTATTCCTGACCTAGCCATTGGCAGCTCTCAGTGAATATTTATTAGTAAAAGGAATGAAAGAATATAATTAAAATAAGACTCAACAATTTAAATCAGCCTGGGGGAGATACCACTTCATTCACACTAATGAGTAAATTGCTGGTATTAGCTATTTCCCTGGGAACAGGTCTTACTATGAGGAAGAGAGAGTGGGAAGCACTTCAGTTCTGTATGAAAGAATAAAATGATGGCTTAGGACACCTAAAATGGTAACGTTGTGATTTTGCCTAGGGCCACTTTTGTCCTGTAAAGTCGACTAGACTATTAATACTATGACTAAACACAGAGACTTACAACTTGTAGGGCCCGTGGATACCACAGTATAAAATGTACAGGATGATTTTGTAGCTTGCTATAGTTTCTGCCTGCCTGCTTTACTTGTGCTGATGTACCAAATAACACAACTTGCCTGTGTTGGTGATATAGGACCTCCCCAGAGCCTAACAGATACCATATTTTTCAGATTCTCACTCCTTCACATAAAATGGTATAGTACTGGCATGTAACCTACACCATCCACCTGTCTACTTCGAGTCATTTCTAGATTACTTATCATACATTGTGCAAATAATCATCATATTCTATTGTTTGAAGAATGACAAGAAAAAAGGCTGCACACATTCAATATGTGGATGTGTGGGGTTTTGTTAACGCAGGATTGCTTGAACACGTGGATGGGGAGGTTTCTCTGAATAGCAAATTCTACCACTTTCATGATAAGATGATAGTGGGATACAGATAGTAGATCTGGTATTCTTTCTATGATACTCCAAGAGCTTCCTGAATTCCTATGGAAGCTTGTGGAAGCTAATTGGATAATGGGGTACTGTAGCTGGGCTGAGGGCTTAGTTATTTTCTCATTAATGAGACACAATACTTGATACCCACAATTTAAGGAGAAAAGGTTCATTTTGGTTCATGGTGTATAGAGGTTTCAGTCCATAGTTGGCTGGTTCTGAGGCAGGGTGACCTGGCATAGGAAGGTTGCTTATAGCACTGCAGACAGGAAACAGAGGGAGGCCACTAGAGGAAGGAGACATAGGTGTCTCAGGCCCCGCTCTGTGAGACCTATATCGGTGGACCAGGCATCACCCTCCAAAACATCGCATTTAGCTATAAACATACCAGTGGACCAATCCTGTGAGGAACAGCACACCCCCATGGGCCAGTCGTTTTCCAAAAGCCCTACCTGTGAGCACTTCAGGTTTTGGGGGAACCATGACAATTTGTATTGGGAGGTGGGGTATGATCAGAAAAGGTGGTCACTGCACCTGGCCAGGCGGGGTTTATCTCCCTCCTTGGCTCCTCCCTTCTCTCTCTGCTTCCTATCTGCCATAAGCTGAGCAGCTGTCCCCTGCCCGGGTCCTTCTGCTAGGCTGCTGACAAAACAAGGACTAAAATTTTTCTTTTCTTTTCTTTTGAAACAAATAGCAATGAAACAGTATCAAAACTGATTAGTAGGACAGTTTCAATAGCTAATACATTGTACACTGTAATCTTCTTAGTGGTTATCCATAGAACAAGAAGCAGACAGGATATCCAATCCAAACACTGTTAGTATAAATCTTCTCATTGAATTAAGCAAAAGTAGCTGTATATCTATCCTAACTATTCTGTATATACAAATACCAAATGGTCCTTCCTTTGTATCCTCTTTTTTTGTTTAGTCCTGTCAGAATGGATATTCCATTGGCATCTAAATACTATAGGTGTGTGAATTCAGCAAAACAATCCAACACAGGACTGAAATTTCTAAACCCTGAGCCAAAGTATACCTCTCCCCTTTAAATTGGGGGCATCGGGTATTTTGTCCTAGAGACAAAGCCACGATGACCAATGATCTCAATCTGCCTAAGATTTTTTTGACTTTCAGTACTAAAATGTCCTTGTCCCAGGAGGTCCTCAGTTCTGTGCCAACTAGGACAACTCGTTGTGCAGTGCAGGAGCTGCCATCAGTCTTAACTGGATTCCCTTACAATTAAAATAGCCCCAGCTGCTGGGACTGCCCTCAGCCATCTGACCATACGCCATGGCAATGTTCAATGGGGCTGAAGGGGAGTTTTCCTCCTTGTTTCCCCAATTCTGGATGAATTGAAATTCTATATGTGACCCAAGAGGCTGTATAGAAACAACTCTTACACAGACTGCTCCTCCCTGCTGGCCAGTCAGCCTACTCTATCCATGAGGAATTCTAGAAGATGGTCTGCAAGTATAAGTGTCATTAATATCAGACTATTAATACTTCTTTCCCACTCACATGAATATACCAAACCACAAGGGAGTGGTGCTCTGCAGCAAGATGACCCAGGGCAGTGCACATGTGTTGGGCAGTGGTGCTCCATCGGTACCTCTGTGGAACTCTTTGTCCAAGCAGGACAGTAAGAGACCCTGCCTCCCTTTGAAAAGAATAGAAAGACACCAATTATTTTTAATCCAACTCATGCCTGTGTTCATTCCTTTCTAGGATCCAGAATAGAGGCATTCCCATTTATCACCTTCAACTTGAACGTTCCTCTGATACAAATGTTGGACAGTTTTCCTCTGCCATGGGGCAGGCCATTGGCCTAGCACTTTGGTCTCATTTATTAGACTATCATCAAGCTGTGCTGTGTTGGAAACAGCTCCTGGTGGCAGATTTATGTCTTTATCCTCCTTTCTTATTTCCTCTCTTTTTGGCTATTTACAGACCAATTTGTTCTCTTTTCTACACACACATTAAACAAATAAATAAATAAAACAATAACTTTCTCCTTTTCCTGTTTATTTCCCAGCTATCTCATAATAAATATCATTCATCATATTATCCTTTTTCTCTGCCTCTGCTCCTTTAGCAAGTATACAAATTCACTCATGTGACTGTGTATTGCAGATACACAACTGAATCTCTGTCCCTGCTGCCTGCATATATATATATCTACTTCAAGTTTACCAAAACTCCCGTCTGCCTTTTTCCTCTACAATTTAAATACTTTTTCTTGAAGCACAAGTATTTAAAATAAATGGAAGAAAATAATTTTTCACACACATTTTCTTGTTTCATTTTCTAAAAAAAAAACAAACACAACTAGCATTGTGGTAGAACACTGTCATATTCTTCCTTACAAGTCTAAGGCATGCACAGCAGTATATATGATGTGTTAAATAACACTTTGTAGAACTTGTGGACTGTAAGAGCTATTTTATTAGGAAAGATAAGAATTAGGGAAATCAGGTGGTGAGGTAATCTATAGAATGAGACTAGATCTCATTTTATAAATGCATTAAAAGACACAGGTATACTGGGACTTTTAAAATTTTTTTAAAGAGAATAAATATTTAAAAAACATTAGAAATGATACAAAGTTTCATTAAACAAAATAATAGGAATTCAACAATGGTTGTTATATTGCATATAGTTGTCTTCAAATTAGTTGTCCAGGTTACCAGAGATAAGAATGAAAAATGATATTCGGATTTTAAGCTGCAGTTCTTTATTTAATAGGGGAGGATACTTGGACATCTTTGAGACAGAAATGAACCTAACATGTGCTTGAAAAAAACACAACAGAAGCTCCCAGTAGGTTCTGGCAAGCTCTACACTCTTCCAGGGGTTCTGGCCTAAGTTCATCACTCACAGTGAGACAAAGAAGTACAGAATTTTCCAGATCATAAGGGATGAGGGTGTATTTCTCTTCTCTTTCCAGTCAAGCCTGTGTCCTGGGGCCCTGACTGCTGGAAAGATGAGGACAGCTCTAGGCCATTGGAGTCCCAAACAAAAGAGCAAATTGCTTTTCTGTTCAGAACATTTTGTATTTTACAAAGGTCTCTTCATTAATTCACATGACAAACTTGTAAAACGTAGTCATTATCAGTATTTTATAGGTGCTAAGTAGTTGGTCAAAATTAATAGCGGATTTGAGTTCTTTTCCTCTCTGAACTCCACAGAGTCAAAGCCCTGTTGATTTTTCCTTCCTCAGCTCCTCACATCTGTGTCCCTTTTTCATCTCTCCAGATATCCAGCCTGTCACTTTATGTCTATACCTTTATAATGACCTCCTAATTGCTCGCTTATTACCAGCTTGCTTCAGCTTCAGTATAGCCCAACATTCAAATATTGTTGCTAGGGTTCAATGCTAGATTCACTGTCAATGATATAGCTGTAGCTGTGTCACTTCCTGCTATAGTTTGATTGCTGAATGTCCCTGGATGTATGAAAGACAGCCCTCATAGAGGCACTATTGGGATGTGCTCTAGATTTTAGGAGATGGGGTCTTCTGGGCCATCCTTAAGGCATTGGGGCTGTCCCTTTGAAGGGATTATGGGACCTATGCCTCTTTCTTTCTGTTATGTGTTTTCTTGCCATGGTATAGGCAGCTTGCCCCACCTCCCATTCTCCATTGTTGAATTCAACAACTGCATCAGAGGCTCAACGCAGTAGGTCTACCTGATCTTGGATTGGAAACCTCTACAACCATTCTCTTGATAAGTTAATTATGCCAGGCATTTCATTACAGTAGCACAAAGCGGAAGCATCTTGGGAATCTTGCATGATACCACTACACCAGTGGCGCCGTTAGCGGAAGCATCTTGAATCTTATTCAAATGGTTCAAGGATACCCTCCATCCCTCTACCAAATAGCAAGCACTTCAAATTAATATTGAGTTCTTCACTTATATTTCCTCAGTCTTGGTTCTTCTCATCCTCCATGACAGTCAAATTCTTTGTACTGTAAGCAGTACTTACTCTCCACATCCATAACTGTACTTGTCAGGTTTTTCCCTTGGAATTCCACCTCACTTTTCTGTGCAAAGCCACTATTGGATTGCATAGGCCCTGATGACTTGTTCCATTTCTGTTTGATATGGTTGCTTCAGTCTCTATAGTTATTAACTTCTCATGAAGTTTCTTATTTTTCATGTTTTCTCAGTTATGTAGACAGCTTGGAGGCAGGAACCATGTTTCCTACTATTTTGATGTAGCAAGATAATATTTTGAATTATTTGTTTTTGTGCTTTTATTTTCTTCTTGTCCTTGTAAATGACTTTCTTTCTCTCAGGAAGAGGAATCACATTGCCTCAAGCAGAAAAATGGGAAGAAGAGACAAAGAAGAAACTGCCAATGTTCTTCATTTTTCCTTTTCAAATCCCAAAACAGAGTGTTTGAGAATCAAAAGGAAAAGCCTGTGAGTTTTGTACCATGTCCCGAGTTTATGCCATAAAAAGTGAAATTGGAAATAAAATATGTGTTTTCTGGGTAGTGCATATTATCTGTGGTCACTCTACCCAAGCCTGTGTTGGCCTTGATATTTTTCTGAAATCTCCAGAAGATTCACATAGACACTCTTGGTAATGTGGCAGTCCTGAACACCCATGAGACTACTAATCCTCAAAGAAGAGGAGGGCTTTCCTACTCTGGGGGAGACAGGTACAGGAAAGAAGAAGACTCTAAGACTTGGGCAGAAGTTTCTGGCTTAATTGCTTTCTCATTACCTGGACAAAATACCCCAAACCTGCAATTTGGAGGAGGTGAGGTTCATTTTGGCTTATGGTTTTAGTTCATGGTTGTCAGGCTCTGAGGCAGAAGTAGGATGGTAGAAGGGGTGAGGAGAAAAGGATGCTCCATCCACAGCATCCAGAAAGCAGAGAGAAAAGCAGGAGAGGTACCCTTGCAGGTCGTGACCCCCGTAACTCACCTCTTCTGACCAGGCCCAACTTCCGAGTGGTGTATCTGCCTACTGAACTCATTAACAGATGAATCCAGGTGTCTTCTACACACATGCAACATTTTAAATCTGAACCATAACACCTGCTATTATTATGTCTTTATTCCTGTGTTATCCCATGAGATGGCCACTGGCCACTTGAAATGGGGAGTGATAAGATTGAAATGGCCACTTGTGGCTAGTGACTGCACTGCATGGAGTTGAGCAGCTCTAGAATGCTTGCCCTAGCCTGTCTGTTCTAATGATAGAAGATACTGAAGTTTTTTCTGTGCAAAAAAACTTTATGGGAATTGATTTTCTAGGGATGCATAATTCCCAAACCATCAGCATCAACAGACGGCTTGTATTGGGCATGACAATCATGAGAGTGCTTTGAATATGAAAGTACCTAGAGTAGGCTTGCTGAAGCTAAATTATTTTCTCCACAACATTTGGAACAGAGCTTGGGTAGCAGGCTTTTTCACTTCTCCTGCTAGCTTCTCTGTTTTATTTTATTTGTAACCTGATTGCCTGAGGCCCTACTGACTTGTTGCTCAGGGGATAAAGTCATATGTAAATCACAGCAGGTCTCTCAGTTTCTCTAGTGTTCTTACCACTATTTTCACTGCTGCTTCCTGTGGGAGGACTCATAAGCCCTGGAAAGAACAGCTCCACCCCAGCATTAAGCTCTACTTCACTAGCTAAGTCCTGGAACAGCTGCTTGTGTTCCAAGTCTCATTACTGGATTTTGTTTGTTGCATTTCATTTCATTTCATTTTGCTTTAGTGAAACCAGAAACTTTTACTTCTAGCCTGAGTCACTTGTTTGGGGATCAAAACCAGCTCATCAGAGTAGATTAAATTAGGTATCAACAAATAACTATAGATCCTATAATGTGTGAAGTTTCTATTTTTTTCAATCAGTAGATATTGAATACACACCATGATGCTTAATGTCTAGATATCTTGCCAAATCCCCATCTCCTGCATCTCCGTCCTTCCTCTTGACAGTCTAACTCCTGTGCATCTCAGTCCGTGGAGCTAGAGAATCATAAGAACTACCAGTTACAACACAAGCAGACACTGATGCTCAGCTGGGAATAATTACAAGTCTATCTTTTAATCCAGAGGCTGTCCAGTGTTTGTGTGGATCAGAATCACCTGGAGGACTTGATAAATCACAGATTGGAGGCCCCAGTTTCTGATTAAGTCTTGGGCCTTGGGAGGAAGCCAAGAATTTGCCTTGCCAGCAAGTTCCCAGGGGATGCTGATATGGGTCTGAGAAACATGCTTGGAGAACCACTGCTGACATCATCTGGTAGCTAGCTTTCTGGGAAAATAGTTTTTGGATGTATGATAGTCCTGCAAGTTCATTTCATCCTGGTTTTCATATGCCCTAAAATATCAGTGGGTAAAGTCTTTCTTGCCTGAATCCAAGAAGGCAGCAAGTTTGAAATAGAAAGATCCTCAATACCTTCATATTCAGTTCCAAAAAAATAAATCATGTAGCTTTGAGTTTCTATAAGCTCTTCCCCAGCTTGGTGTATAGATTGTTGAAAGCAGTGATTCACTAAGGAGTCAAGACATTGGGTAGTGTTATGTAAATCTTGCCATAATCTCAGCATAAAGAGGACTAATTAGATGGAGTCTGACTGGTTTACAAGCCCAGAGAAATGAGTCCACTGTCAGATGAAGATTGTTATTCTAATTATATTGTGTAAATCACTGCAAAACAATACATGACTCCTTTGCTTTTTGTTACTGAGGTGAAATTTCCCAAAAGCCACAAACTCAGTTCAATTAATCCTATAAGAAATCTACTTATCATGCAGATGTTTTATCTACATTACTTTGAACAGTCAGCTGGATGGAATTTTCACTCTCACCAGATGTTTTGTCGTCAGGAAGACAGCTTCACTTGAAATGTTTTGGGGACCTGGATTTTTCTCTGTGCTTAATCACTCTCCTGGTCAATAAATTCTACTTTCAGTGTAACCAAATGTCACTGTGGCAATTTAAACTCCTTTCTTCTTGTTTTTATCTTGTGTATAGGGATTAAGCAATACTGCTAATTATCTATTGGTAATTATTCTAATTTATTTGAAGACAGCTAGTCACTCTTTATCTTACTCTTTTTCATGCAGGCTTTTTCACTTCTCCTGCTAGCTTCTCTGTGTTTTATTTTATATTTGTAAACCGATTGTTACAAAATATAAAAATTACCTCCAACCTTTTTAAAGATTCCCTCATGGATTCTAATTCCGATCCCTCTAATTTGTACATAACTGTGCTCCAAGCCTTATTTCTTCTAGCCTCTTCTTTAAAAGCTCAGACATAGATTGTGACTCTGTGGCTTCTGATTGATACACTCTCATGACCTGGACCCTGAGCAGGGTGAGCTTCCTATTAGAGCTCAGCAAGGCATATCTGTGGTGCTTGGATCCCTTAGCTTCCACCTGGTAAGGCAGCAAAACGTGACATCCACATCTCACATCAGTGGTAGAACATGGTGATATTATAGGGTTTTGTTTTTAGTAATTAAACTTTTAAAAATATGTGAGTTCTAGGACATGATGAGATTTATACAAATTGATTCAGGTCAGTTATGAAACATTCATCTTACGTTCAATGAATGAATGAACAACAGTTCATTTTCATTTGGGGTTTACTGGGGTTTATATAAGGTGAGATTTTACACACAAAAACCGTAAGACAGCTTCCATGACTATACGATAAGAAGAATAATTATTATTTTTAATTGCAAGAAATCTATTGTCCTGGGAAAAATGAAGTGGCAGATGACAAGAGCGTGTCCTTGATCCTAACCCTCACCTAGTTACTGAGTTTCTGAGAGGGGGACTGTAGCATCCTGTCTTCCAAAAGATTTTTGGGTAGCTCCAGCTCCTTTCACAACTGTTATCTTTTTTAAAACTCATACTCACAGTTATAATAGAGTAGGATGAAGGTCTCTTCCAACAAATTTTGCTTATATCGGGAGTTGTCCACCTTTACTACGGTCTCAGTTATGTTTCTCTCATTGCTGGGGCAAAATAACCAATACCCCAAATTAGTGAAGGAAAGGTTTATTTAGCTCACAGTGGAAGTTTCAGTCCACAATTGGCTGGCTCCAAGGTAGAATGGCCACCCTTCAGAGGACAGCAGTTCATGGTGGTGGAAAACAGCAAAAAGCAAAAGGGAGCAGCTGCTGAGGCAGCTAGCAAGCCTCTTTTCCCTCCTATATTGTATGCATATTATATATATTGTATGCATATTATCCACTCCAGGGCAAATGTAACATTCACACCTATAATCCCTGCATTGGATCATGAATTAATCACATGGGGTAGAAGCTACCCCATGACCACATGAGGCTTTGGGGAGACAACTAGACACAACTATAACAACTGCTGTTGGTTATCTACTGCTGCACTATGAATTTCAGTGAAACCTGGCAGCTTTAAAAACCATATGTTATCTCCCAGATTGTAGGATTAAGAACCTAACTGCAGATTGACTAGATCCTTTAGCTCAGAGTAGTTTTCAAGGTTCTAATCAACTAAAATGCTTTGGGAAAGACACCTACATGCTCCTATGATTGGTGGCAGAACTTAATTTCTTGTGGGTTGCTGGTCTCAGGTCTCAGCTCCTTCCAGCCCTGAGGATGCTAGTCCCCATAGTACCTGAGCACATGGCCACTCTAAGGAGGACCTCATCACTTGGCAGCCTGTATCAGAAGCTGGCAAGTGACAGGACAAGAACAAGTCAGAAAGACACAGCAGTACCAGTTCAGTGCCCAGTATGGTGTTCTGCATGTGTAATTACATAGGTGTACCTCATCATTTTTACTGGTTTCTTTTTGTTAGGAGCATGTCACCTCAAAGACAGGCTTATCCTAGAGCTAGGCTAATCAGAGATGGGGCTCCTTGGGGTTTTATCACCACTGCTTATTAGAAATCCTGAAATTCCCAATAACTATGCTATCCACCAGGATACTTAAATTCATTTTATTAATGAATGGGGTATTACTTATATATAATAACAAAAGGCATACTGTCATTTAACACTACAATCATACTATAGAATAGTTTCAATAACTCTAATAGTTATTTTGTGCTCTTCTGTAATCACTCTGCTTCTCCTATTCTAGCCCCTATTAAACACTGCTCTACCTTTAGTCATTATAGCTTTGCATTTTCTAAAATTTAACCTAACTAGAGCCCTCTAGTATATGCTCGTTTGTGCTCAGTTTTTATGAATGCTTTTGAGATTCATCCACATCATTACTGCTAGTTTGTTTCTTTTATTGATGGGTAGTATATAGATTATATACATAGATATATATCACACTTTATCTGTAAATCTATTGATGGATTTTGAATTGAATAGTGCGCTCTGAAGATGAGTACAAGTCATGAGTAAGTGAATAGACATTTTCCTTTCTTTTGAATAAATAGCTAAGGGTAATTGTGAGGTCATGTGGCAAGTGTATGTTTAACTTTATACAAAAATCACTAAACTTGTTTCCAGAGTGATTATACTACTTTGTGGTCCATCGATATGATGTGAGATCCAGTTCATCCATGTTTTCACTCATTCATGGCCAATTTTTACATGTCAGCCAATCTTAAGAATATGCAGTGCTAGGGCCAGCCAAATAGTCCAGGAGATTAAAGCACCTGCAAGCAGGAACAGGGGCCAAGTTCGATCCCCAAGCCTACCATGCCAGCCCTGTCCCCAGGGTACACTGAGGTGGCGATTGAGACTGGGAGTGGTGGCACATACCTGTAATCCCAGCGCTTGGCAGGCTATAAACAAGAGAATCACTAGGAGTTTGATCTAGTAGTGAAACCCTGAACACCCTGTAGACCATTCCCTAAAAATACAGAAAATAAAGGTATGCAGTGGTATCTTATTGTTTTTCTTTTGTGATGTTATCTGAGTTTACTTTTTTATTAATTTTATTGAGAAACAAATAGCAATGACACAGTACCTACTAACCTGAGACAGGTTAGTAAGAAAGTTTCAATAATTAATTCACTGCATATTGTTATCTTTGTAGTAGTTATTCATAATAAAAGATACAGACATGATATCCTGTCCAAACACTATTAGTACAAATCTTTCTTCTCATTGAATTAAGAGAAAGTAGCTGCATATCTATCCTATTTTGTATATACAGATACAAAATAGTTCTTCATTTATGTCCCCTTTTTTGTTTAGTTTTTTTCAGAGATAGGTATTCTATTGCCATTTAAATATTTTAGGTGCATGAAGTCAGAAAAATAATCCAATATCAAGTAGTCCATAGTAGTAGTGGGTTATCCATAGGACTGGCAATGTTAGAAGTTGTTGACCTGAGCCTTTTACAGCTCAGCATATTAATATGGCTTTACTTTTTATACTTTGTTTTTATACTTTTCTGCTGGATGGTTAAGACCGAGATAAAGCAAAATCTATTTAACAAGAAATGTAACTTCTGTATCTGACAAGGTCAGTCAAATCTATTTTTTAAAAAAAAATCTTTCAAAAACCAAAGTATTGGGAGGGGGATATAGCTTAGGTGCACAACACGTGCCTGGAAAGTGCAAGGTCCTGAATTCAATTCCGCGTGTGTGTGTGTGTGTGTGTGTGTGTGTGTAGGACAGAAAAAGAGAAAGAGAGAGGGAGGGGCATGAACAGGGGAGAGAGATTGAGATTACAAGCAAAGCATGTATTTTGTGTAATGACTGAAATTCTCAAGATGAACTGGGTGCTGTAACAGCTACTTTCTCGCATTTGGAAGGAACAGGTGTTATTTCTTTATGAAATCCATGCCTGAATGCGCACCATAAAAGTTTTAGGCGCCTCATTCACCTGGTGGAGGCGGTGTTGCGCCTTTCGGCCTTCACACTCTGGGTTCACTTTCTCCTGCGCTCGGCCCGGCAGCCACATTTGCCACAGGCTGACTCCTGAAGACTGCAGGCCTCAGAGCCGAGCAGCAGCACAATGGGCACACCCTCCTGCCACCCTTTCCAGAGGATGACGTTCCTTTTGTCTTCTCGCCTGTGCCCTTGTTGTCGTTTTAATCTGCGCTTCCTTGTGACCGATGACACTGAAGGTCTTTTCATGTCCTTTTTCTGCTTATACCTTCTTTTTGGTGGAGGTTGTATTAGAATACTTTACTCATTCTTTAAGGCAGAAGATGTTTATAATCCGAATAGAAACCAGAATTGCTTCGCTGTTTAAAAATTTCAAGTATTTGTCTTCTTGCTATTGAATTGGGTTTTTAAATTTTTTAAATTTAATTTTTATTTTTTCGCTGAACTGGGGATTGAGTTTAGGCCCTTGTGCATGCAGTACCAGGGATCAGACTCAGGTCCTTGTGCTTGCCAGGCAGGTGCTTAGTCCACTGACCTATTTCTCTAGCCCGGTTTGTGTTTTCTGTGTTTAAAGAAATCTTTTCCTAATCTGAGGTTGTAAGTATTTTATCCTGTTTTCTTTGAGAAAATCTATTGTTTTAGCTCTTACATGAAGGTAGGGCTATGATCCACTATGAGCTCATTTTTATGGGTGATGTGAGGTAAAGGCAAAGGTTAATTTCTTTGATTATGAATATGCAATTGTTCGAGGTGCTAATCTCACCACTGAATTACCTTGGTACTTTTATTGAAAATTATTTGACCATATATGAGTGAGTGCATTTCTAGTCTGCTTTGGTTAATTGATTTAAATGCTTATTCTTACATAAATAAGCTTGTTTATCATGGCTTTATAGTAAGTCTTACACTTAGTTAAGCCCTCCCTCCAACTTTAATCTATAACAGAATGTTTTGTCCTTTTTAGGTACTTCCAGATAAATTTTAGAAAAAGTTTGTGTTTTACAAAAATACTGCTGAGATTGCATTTAATCTATAAGCACTTTGGGGAGAAAATTGAATATTATAATGCATGAACATGTTATATTTCTCCATTTTAAATATTCTAGAACTTCTGTAAAATTTGATAGTTTGGGACCAGGGAGATGGCTCAGTGGAATAAGTGCTTCCCTGGCAAGAGCAAGGATCTGAGTTGAATCCTTGGTTCTGCAAAAAACAAAACAAAACAATATTTAATAGTTTTAGAGGTACAAATAAAGTATGACAAGTTTATATCTATATATTTCAACTTTAGTGCTACTGTAAATTGTATTGGCTTTTAAAGTTTCAATTTTTTTCTTAATTTTTCAATGTTTTAATTAATTAATTGACTAATTAATTAATTAATTTTGTATTTTAGGACAGGGTATACAGGGTGTACAGGGTCTCACTGCATAGATTGGACTGGTAGCGATCCTCATGTTTACAGCCTCCCAAGTTCTGGAATTATAGGGGTGCATCACCACGCCCAGTGTCAATACCTCTCTCAGCATGATTTAGGAGGTGGGGCCAGCATGGCAGGCCTGGGGATTGAACTCCTGACTGCTGCATCTGCCTAAGCAGGTGCTTTAATCCACTGAGCTCTTTGGCTGGTCCTGAAATTTTTTGTTTTAAAGAGAAAAATATAGAACAAAATTTCAAAATAATGTAATAAGAAGATAATAATGACATTAAGCACAACAGCCTATGTTTTAGGTAATAATATCATTAAACTTTTCTTCTGGAGTGTTAACAACTTAAATTTGCAGACCATAAAATGAGAGAAAAAGAAGGGCTACAAGGACAGCCAACATTTTGGCTCTAGCCTTTCAAGGTCAGTGAGGACACAGAACATAAGAGAACCTGTACTGTAATATCCTGTAACTCAGTGGTATCACAAATTTTCTGATCAAAGAGATTATGGGGCCACAGAGGAAAGTGATTGATGATGTAGAATGTGCCTAAGGAGAGTCACCGCAAGAGAAAACATTCTCAGGCATTCACAGAGAGCAAATTGGTCAAGCAAAGGCCATGACTCATCTACATGGCTGACACTGAGAAAAGATCTACAAACTGTGGTACAGGGTTTCAGGGTAAATCGTGAGGGGATTTAACTGACCTTGGAAGACACAAAAGTTACATTTCTTGTCATATAGGTCTTGCTTTATCTTGGTCTTAACCATCCAGCAAAAAAGAATAAAAATGAGGTATAAAAGGTAAAGCCATATTAATATGCTGAGCTGTGAAAGGCTCAAGTCAACAATTTCTGGCATGCCAGACATGCGGATAACCCATTAGTATTATAGAATACTGGACTATATTGGATTACTTTGCTGAATTCATGCACCTATAACATATGAATGGCAATGGACCACCCATCTCTGACAAAAGGTATATATATATATATATATATATATATATATATATATATATATATATATATATATATATATACACACACACACACACAAAATAGCATAGATATGCAGCTACGTTCTCTTAGTTCAATGAGAAGAAAGTTTTGAACTAATAATGTTTAGATAAGATATCATGTCTGCATCTTGTACTATGAATTACTACTACAATGACAACAATATGCAATGTATTCATTATTGTAACTGTCCTACTAAGCTGTTCTGAAACTGTCTCATTGCTACTTCTTTCTCAATAAAATTAACATTAAAAATAATTGTTATCACATTGCATATTGTTGTCTTTTAATTAGTGATTCAGTACTAGATATTGGCAATTAATTATTCAAACAATTTTAGCACAAACTCTACTTTTCGATGAACTGAATTAATAGTATAACAATCTTAAGTATCATGTTGTTTTGTGACAGTGGGGCATTAGAGCTGATTTGATTTATAATGTCCATTAATATTTGTTTTATGTAGTTGGGTATGATATTTGTTGAATATATTTTTATCCATGTTATCCTTTTCCCTTATATTTTCCTTTTGCAAAGATGTAGTGACCTTCTTTGTCTTTTTTCAATCAGTCTTGGCTTAAAATTCACTTTTCTACAAGAAGAATAGATACCTCTGCGTTTTACTGTCACATGGAGTATTGTTTTCCATCCTTTGACTTTCAGTGTGTGAATTTCTTTTTAAATTAAATATGTTTATTGTATGCAGCATATTTTTGGATCTTTCTTCTTGGTCCATTCTGCCAGTTTGTGTCTTTTGATTGGTGAATTGGCACCATTAACATTGATGGTTATAACTGATATGTATTAACTTATCCTGGCCAGGTTATTTTCCTATTGCTGGCTCCTTCCTTTCTTTTCCCTACATCTGTTTAATTGTTTGCCTTGCCTGGTGGAGTCCTGTTGGGGTTCATGGAGCTGTAGTCTTTATTATATCTTTCTAGAATATCCTTCAAAACATCTTGGAGTACAGGTTTGCTGGTCATACATTTCCTCAGATGTTCTTTGTTATGGAAGTATCTTATTTCTCTGTCAGTTTTGAAAGATCATTTTGCAGGATACATTGATCTGGGTTGAGGGCTGTTTTCCTTTAGAACTTGAAATGCTTCGCTCAAATATTTTTGCCTTGAAGGTTTGTGTTGTGATTCTGATGGGCTTTCCTTTATAATTGTTTGTTTCTTTTCCAGAGCACACCTTTTAAGATTCTGTTCTTGTGTTGAATTTTTGAAATCTTGATTGTGATGTACCTGCCTGTGTATTTTTCTGATCATGGCTAGTTGAAGTTCTATATGCCTCACATAAGTGTATGCCAAATTCTTTTTCTCTATCAACGTAGTTTTCTGCCATGACATCTGTGAACAGTTGTTTATATCATTTGTGTTATCTCTTGCTTTTTCTTTGAGTCCAATTAATCTTAATTTATTCTTCTTTGTTTTATCTAGAAGCTTCTGGATTAATCTCTCATGGTCCATTGCTATTTTAAAGAAATCTTTCTTTTCATGTTGATTAACTTGTCTTCTATATCTGAGAGCCTGTCCTCAAATTGGGTTAATCTGCTGTGGATGCTTTCAGTGGGACTTTTCTTCTCCTGGATACCTGTCTGAATCTGCCTTATGAATTTGAGTTCTGTCCTATGCTGAGCATGCATGGTTTCCTTAATTTTATTAAGTTCCTCTATTTTGTTTTGTCCCTATCTGCTCTAGAGTCATTACATGTGGTTTTCATTATGGACATCATCTCTGCAGGTATCTGAAGTATTTTTTCTTTCTTTTTTTTTTTTTGTCTTTTTGAGACAGGGTCTCACTATGCAGTTCAGGCTGGCCTTAAGCTCACTTTGTAGCTCAGGCTGGTCTCGAACTCACAACAATCCTCCTGCCTCAGCCTCCCGAGTGCTGGGATTACAGGCATGTGCCACCATGCCCGGCTGAGGTAATTTTTCATATTTGGTTTTTTTCTAGAGTCTCATTCAATTGCATTATTGTTACCATTTCAGAAAGAATAGGTGGGTAGCTTTCAGACTGTCCCATCTCATTGACCTGTGAGTCTGCCTTTAGTGAACTCGGTGTTTAAGGTTACATTTTGTTTAAGTGTCTTCTCATTTTCTGTTTTCTTAGTTTAAGTTCTGGAAAAATACTTGTAAGTTACCTATGCTGAATTGGTTTATTACTAGTATTTATTTATTTATTTTGTCTTTTTGAGACAGGGTCTCACCATGCAGTTCAGGCTGGCCTTAAGCTTACTTTGTAGCTCAGGCTGGTCTTGAACTCACAACAATCCTCCTGCCTCAGCCTCCCGAGTGCTGGGATTACAGGCATGAGCCACCACGCCCGGCTATTACTAGTATTTAGAACCCTTAGAAAATGACTACTTCTCCAAAGTATCTTCCAGGTGTAACTGATTTTTAGATTTTTAAATCTTTTGCAAGGTCCTTCCTCTTTAGTTCTTTGAGGATGAGAAGTTTTTACCTGTTTAGCCCAGTCCCTGATTCTTTGGCATTCTGCAACAATATTTTATATGGTCCTTAGTCAATACCAGTCTTGGAATACCAGGAAGCTATTTAGAATAATTATGCCATATTTGGCTAAAGAGTAGCATCAATCACAGCCTAGAAAATGACAAACTGATGTAACCATTAATTTGCCACCATTAAACATATAAACTAGATTCATGGTTATATAACAAAATCTAAAAAACACCAGTAAATTATTCGCAATATGTGTCTTTAATGTGTCAATTTTGCCCTCAGGGATTAAAATTTAAAAGGGGTTAGAGGAAAAAATAGAAAAGTAGAAGAGATTAGAAGTAAGGCTGGAGGACAAAGGGGGATCACACTAACTCAGGGAAACTGGAGTGGAAGACTGGAGAGAAAGAAAGAAGGAAGACACAAAAATAATGGAACAGAACCACAACCATAAAGAAGCTAAACACTATCTTCACACATAGACACAAGATCAAACAATGAAGGAAAGAAAAATAAGGAAAAAAAAAATAATGAGAAAGAGAGAAAATTCACTTCTAGGTTTTTCTCTGCTGTCCCTGGTAGACAGTATGTGGAGACAGAGTCCCAGTCCATGTTGATTTAACCAAGCATGACAGCAGTAGCTTTTTTGTGGCATAGTGAATAGTCTCAGAGAACAATCACCTTCTGGCCAAGACCAGACTCGTTTGGCCTGCAACCATCAACATACTTTCTGTGGACCTGAGCCCAGGTATGAGTAGCTGGATGGAGCCAGTGGCCGCTCTGAGTTCTGAACTCAGCTGGCCCCTGTCCAAGATGGCTCCTGGATAATTACCCTCTCATACAGGATGACTGACCCTCAGCACTCAGCACGAGCTAGGGTAGTCCTTCACATCTACTGGTCCTCTGCATTGCTGCATCTCTCCATGGAGGCCTCTAGGATCACCAGCAGACACTGTGTGCCTTCAGTTTTGAATTGATCCTCTTATGCAGTGAGTCCTGTCTCAGGGAGAAGGCACAGTCAGCTATCTATATCCTCTACACTGAAGTTTCTTCCTTTACTCTCTCCATAAGCTTTAATTCATGCTTCAGATCCTTCCTGGGTCCAGGGAATTCACTTCTCTCCCCCTTGTCTTCTCATTGCTATATTCCAGTGTCTGGATGGCAACCTCAGCGAGGCTGCTGCTTACCACTCTGCCATCTTGATGTCCCAATTTCACTTTCAATTATTCCTAACTTTGTATGAGATCATAAAGAATTATAATAGATTTTATTTTATTTTTAAGAATTAATCAATTAAGGACTGGACAGATAGCTCAGCAGATTAAAGTGCCTGTTTAGGCAGACACAGACACTGGGGTTTAATCCCTGGCCTGCCATGCTAGCCCCACCTCCAGGGTGCACTGAGAGGGCAATTGAGACAAGGTGTGGTGATACTAGTCTGTAATCGCAGTGCTTGGGAATCTGAAAACAGGAGGATCACTACAAGTCTGATCTGTGTAGACCCTGTACTAAATACATAAAAAGATTAATCAATTAACTAGTTAGTTAATTAATTAATTAATTGAAGTTCTGGGATTAAAGTTAGGGCTTTGCATTGAGCTATGTTCCCAGTCCTTTTCATTTTACTTTATTTTTTAAATTTTGAGGTCTTGCTGGCATTAAATCTGTGACCTTATCTAAGCCCCCAGAGTAGCTAGGATTACAGGACTGTGATACTGCACTTGACTACAACTGGTTTTTATATACTGGCTTTGCACTCTTTAAACTTGTTATGGTAACTTTTTTTAGAAGTAGCTTTTTTTTTTTTAGATTCTTTATTGACTGTTTTACTTCTTCACAATACATATGCCTTTTATTTTTTTCTACTCTACATTGCAGTTTTTATTATTCCTTTCCAAATGGTCTGTCTTTGGTTTCTTTTCTTGCTTTTGGCATAAGTTGAAGTATAAGGTAGCAGTCCTTTGGAGAATATAACTACATCCCCACCCTTTTGTGGATTTATTTTTATTGACTGGGATTTAGGGCATGGGATGGGAAATGTCACGTTGGGACATACCACACTCCTGCCCCCAAGAAATATACATTCTAATCCTCCTGGATATTCTTTGAAGCTTTTTATTCTTTTGCCTGGCACTGACATCACTGGCAGCAGCCTCCTAAGGCCCCCTGCTTACTGGTTGTTACTTGGAAGAAAATTTTCTCTTTTCCTTAGGGACTCGTCTGGCTGTATCTTCTGGTTCACTGGCTGTTTTCTCCTTGGGTAAAGTCTTTTTCTTCTTGGGTATACTGGGGATTTTTGTACCAGTTCCTTCTGAGGTCATTCTGTCAGTGATCTGAAGACCTCCCACTAGCTATTATCTTTTGAAAGTTCACCACCACCCCGCATTACCATAGAGGACCAAGCTCTTAATGCGTGAGCCTTTGAGGGATCAATAATATGCAAACCTCAGCACCTGCCTTCTGGAATCCATACTTTATAGTATGCCATATGGTATGGTAGATGTGATAAGTATCAGATTAGAGAAGATCATAACTTCTCACTTGCTATCAGATCCTCTTTATCTCCGGCCTTGGTGCTAGAGCTACCATGTGCTAGAGCCAAATATTGAAGGAACTGAAAGTACCCTATGGCTGTAAGTCAGTGAGTACTCAAGGCCCACCATCCATAGCAACTCTCAATCAACTGTATCCTGTGAGGGAGCTGAGAAGTGAGTCTTTTCCCAGTTGGACATTCAGATGAGGCCACAGCATTGGGAACATCTTGATTCAGTTTTAGAACCCACTGGGTTGAGACCATGCCTGGATCTCTAAAGCACAAAAATTGCAAACCAATAAATGTACTGTCCTTTTAAGCTTTTAAGTTTGCAGAGTTGTCACTCAGTGAAAGATAAAAAAACAATCTGAAAATCATTGTTTTATTATCATGTTTGTTTTAGTACCTATTTATTTATTTATTATTATTACTTCTTTTTGTTCAATTTTGTACCAAGAATTGAACTTAGGACACTGTGCTTGCCAGGCAAGTGTTTATTCTACTGAGCTATCTCCCCAGGCCCTTGGTACCTAATTTTAAGTCAAGAGGCTAAATTGAATCTTTGTTACTCCATCTTGGTCAGAAAGAAATCCTGATTCACTCTACTTAGTATTTCCAGAGGTAAGACTAAGACATAAATAGTTTGTAAAATATTTTTAGTGATTCAAATATACAGTCAACCATGAAAGCCTTTGTCTTACATGAGTAACAACCTTCAATGTACACATGAATCATCTGGGAATCGTGTTAAAGTCAAGACTCTGATTCTTCAAGTCTTGAATAGCACCTCGCATTCTGCATTTGCAGTGAGCTCTCAACTTGTGCCAAAGCTGCTGGCTTATGGACCACACGCTGAATAGTAAGGACGTAGATTGTTGGGTGCCTTCTGTTTATTCCATCTGTTGAGAAACTAGGGACAAATTCCTTAACATCGGCAACAAGGATATTTGAGTAGCTTTGTTCTTTCTTATTCAGAAAACACCACTTTCCATTAACTGATCTGTCATTTATTACTTAATCTAAAAATATTTCTATAAGTCCTTGTTTAACAGCCTGTCTGATAGATGAGTGAGACACAGCCTCCTCCCCTAGATTTAATGGGTGAGGCAGACAGGTGAGGAAGTACATAATAGTGTAGGCTGATATATGCAACATTAGTAGCACAAATTAATTCTAAGCTAATCACAAATTAATTTATAGAAATGTAGTGGTTAGGAGGTCTCTTAGGAAAGGTGAGGGATGAATTAAATTTTGAGATATAAATGACCTTCTTATTGTGCAAGTTTGAGAGCAGAGTTCTAAGAGAGTAAGTATTGGGCCTTACACCTCTATGTCCTTTCTCTGGGGGCAGAGGCCTACTAGTCATGTCTAGGCCAGACATTAATGCCTGAGGCCCATGCTGTCATTTGTTATCCAGCAGACCAGATTCTTGGTGGTTTTCCCTAGAGTCTCAGAACCCTGAGATAGGTATCCAGATGATGTCCCTCCCATTGCCCTCACTGTCTTTATCCTCAGTGTTGAAGTGAACAAATTTAAGCGACATATTTTCATTTTTAAACTTGTTCATTTTATTAAGGAAGTTTTAATTCTCAAAAATTATCATCTTTTATCTTTATCTGTGTTCATTCCTCTAAAGTGTCAAGACAGGGAGTGGAACAGATAGAGAAGGGTGTGTCACACTTATTATATATCTACCAGCCTTCCTGACTTCCCTCCAGGAGAATCATGTGTTGTGAAATCCCTTTTGACAGCCTTCCAAATTTTTCAGATTAGCTAATAATGGAAATAACAGTTGGATTTAGTAATATACAGAAAAAAGTAAAAAGCTTAAAGTGTTCTTGGTTGGGATCATAGATAAGAGATAGTTTGAATCCTTTGTAGAACATCTGGTGCTATAAAGACTTGCGAACTCACAACAACTGGGAGTGTTTCCCTTTAATGTGGAAAAAATCAGTCTCTTCTGAGCCTCCCAGAGTTTCTTAATAAAGATGAGAGAAAAGAACAAGATTGGATCCTCCCTATAGCAAGAACATGATGACTCTTTGCTACTATTATATAACTGAGCCTAAATACAGTTGTTTCCATGAGAAGGTCTGATTAGAGTCAACTGATGAAGTGGTCCAGGGAAGTTTTCATACTTATTCACAAATTGTGAGGGGATTGGAATCTCAAGGTTAAAAAGTTTAACAACGTAAGAAGTTTGGCATCCAGGTGTAGAAGATTATTTTCTTCCAACTATGAACACAGAGATTTGCCCTTCTAAATTCTTAGAAAAAGATCTAAGGAGATAATTGCTATTTGATGTTCATGATCCTGATTGT
The DNA here is from genome assembly GCA_004027165.1 of Ctenomys sociabilis. NCBI lineage: Eukaryota > Metazoa > Chordata > Mammalia > Rodentia > Ctenomyidae > Ctenomys > Ctenomys sociabilis. The sequence continues at coordinate 39,562 of PVKA01017614.1, forward strand.
GATATAAAGAGGGTAAATAGGGCCAATGTATCTGTGAGCTTTTACTACATGGCAAAACACCCCAAAATTTTGTGGTATAAGACAGCAAATATCATTTTTCACTATTCTGTAAGTTTTATGAGTGTTAAAAAAATCAAAGCCAGCTTATATGAGGCCAGGTGATTTTAGTTGGTGTCACTCATGTGTCTGCATGATTTAAGCTAGTACACAGCCTCCACTGGGGAGTCTTTTACCCTTAAGGGCTAATGGAAAGGTTTCCAGAGAGCAGCAAGAAATGAGAAATCCCAATTTGCAATTGGTTTTTAAGCTTCTGCTTACATCACCTCTTTTAATGACCCAAGTGCTGACAATGCCAAGCCCAGACTCTGAAGTGATGAGGAAATAGACTCCACCTCATGATGGGAAGAGCAGTTGTGTCATTTTGGGAATGATACACAAAAAAGTAATTTCAAACTACAATGCAACCTGAGTGGTGAATCATCCCATAGACAGTTATTCTCTGTCAGCTGAGTTAAGTACTACAAGGTGATCGCTAAAGGTAACATTCAGAATGAGTTACCCATCTCCTCCCACACCCATGGGTGGCTGCTCTTCTTAAGTCTTATGCTCTTTATATTGCTCAGTCTCACTTTTGTCTTTTATTTCAAACACCCAGCATCTCTATGTTCTGCTCAGGTAGTTTCTTCCAGGTGCAAAGCCATTCTACAATTCATTCATGTAATAAACTCCTATAGATATGTTAATCCCTAGCTAGAGCATCATTACTGTTGAATTTTTGTCATGACCTCTTTGGTTGGGTTTAGTTGAGCTCTTGCACCCGTGTGCCATGGTTATAGCATTTTTATCTTGATGGTTGTGTTGTGACATCACATCAACATCTTTTGTTGATCTTACCAGGCTGTAATTCCCTAAGGTCAAGGAAGATATCTGGCCTTCATCTTTCTATTCCTGTTTCCTGGCTCCATCTAGAGTTTGGCTCATAGTAGACGCTTGTAGTTGTTGACTCAGTATAAAACACACAGATAAATAAGAACTAAGTCATGCTATACTTAGGTAGTTTATAGTCTGACTGATGAGAAAATATGTTCACCTGTGAAGCATCTATGGAACAATAGAAATTGTTTGTTATAAGAACAAGAGAAGGGGAAAATATTCACAGATTTATGGCATCTGATAACCTTAATTTCTTTTTTTTTACCCACCAGTTCTTTGTTTCCCTCCACCAAATCTGGCCTGATCATAATCTTTCCAGAACAGACCTTTTAGGTTTTAATCTCAACAATGCGAAGACCTTGTACAAGTTCTTGAATGTCTTTCAAGGGCTTCTCATGGTCTGCTGAGTTAACTTCAAACTGCCCACCTTTGCCTAGCACTGCTGGACAATTTACCCTTCCCTGAACATTTCTTTTTATTTAAAGCACAGTTGCTTTGTCCAGAGCAAAAGCTTCAGTTGACACTACAAAGCTTGTGTTTTGGGTCCTCTCATTTACAGATGCCCTCTCCAAGGCTGGGACTCAGGGAGGATGAAGCACCCTCACAAGATGCTTGAGCCCAGGAGCAGAGTCACACCCTGGGGTAGCAGACAGAAAACTATGAGCACCACCTCCCCATTTCCCCAGCATTCAGTGACTACCTGCTGCCAGCAACCTCCATAGGCAGCTGACCCTATCTTTGACTCAGAAGATCTGAACTTCAGGCTGCTCTGTCCTTTCTTGGATGCCCTGTAACTTGGGCTTATTTCCCTGCCCCCAGTGCAGGCCTGCTAGAGCTTCCTTGGGACCAGAAGCACTGTCTAAGAGGAGGTAAAGGTGGTAACAAAGTAATGAAAAGAAGCTTATAAAACCATCCAGAATGAAACCATTTTGTAAAAGACCTATCCATACATAGTGGCTCAAGCCTTTAGTTCCAGGACTCTGGGAGGCTGAGGCAAAAAGATCCCAAATTGAGGCCCACATTGAGCAGCTTAGTGGCCTGGACCCTGTGTTGAAATAAAATATCAACATGGGCTCGGAATGGAGCTCAGTATACAGATCCTGGGTTAAATCCTCCAACATATATTTTCCTTACTGGTGCCAAGAGAAGGACCAGACTTTCATCCCAATCTCTGTACAAAAATACTGCTATAAAGAGTAGGAGGCTAAAAACATGGAAGGCACAGCTCAAATGTAGTTCAAGCAGTTAACTTACTAGTAATAGTAAGTTACAGTAACAAAACAGTATTATTAATAGGTGCTCTTGTAAAGTTTGTGCCACTGCTATTTACCAACTTTTGAAAATCTGTAATTTTACTTAATTTTTACCATTTGTATTGTTATATTCTTTTAAATAAGAGACTCTGGGTGGGGGGTAGCACATTCACTGCTCTAGAGAGAGTGGCAGGTATGATGCCCTGAAATGTTCCACTCGACCTTTCCTTTAATCCCTTTCATGACCTGGTAAGGCCAATGCTGTCGGACACATGACAAAAACAGAAACAAGGCTCAAAGGGCTTAGGCAACTCCTCCAAATTCATAGAGAAAAGGGATTCTAGGATGTTTTGGATCCTTGAATCCAACCAATATGTTGTATTACCCTAAAACTACTTTTGAGTCTATTTATTTTAGGACATTAGTAGTCAAAAAGTGCCTCAAATGATGATTAATGCTTAAAGACATCACGATTTCCATGAAAGAAGCTTTTTTAAAAAAATGTATTTAGTAGAGGGTCTACAGAGTCTCACTACACAGATTGGATTCATAATGATCCTCCTGTTTTCAGCCTCCCACACACTGGGATTACAGTCATGCACCACCATGCCCAGTCATGCCCTGGGTGTGGGGCCGTCCTGTCATGCTTGGGGATTGAACACTTGTTGCTGTACCTACCTAAACAGGCATCTTAGTCCCCTGAGCTATCAGGCCAGCCTGAAGAAGCTTAATTTCACTCATGACTTCCACTTGTAATGAACTGAATTCGATTGTCTTTTGCACACACATTGGGGGTTTGATAGAGGCTTTTGCAGAGCATCACTGTGGAAATTCACTGGTGTCCTGGTATACCCTGAGGAGCAATGGAAGTGGGAATGAGGAAAAATAGCCAGGATCCAAGAGCTAAGTTGGGGTCGAGATCTGTTTGCCTGATGAGCAAAAGACCCAAACAACAACAGTAGGGTCTTTGCACACTTAGTATCAGGAGACACATGGTTGTTTAGTGACTAATAGCCAAAATTATCCAGGCAGGAGATGTTTCTCTGAAGACTGAGGTAGCTTGACCACTTTAGGCACTAAGCCCATGTCTTGCCCTCCCTCATAGGATCCATTTCCAGCTTCAGCTGCTCCCAACACTACTTAGCCTACAATTGGAATCTCCTTAGAGTTGGGCTTCTGTAGGAAGGCACATTTGCCTGGAGTTCTCTGTAGTTGGCTCTGGGAATGCAGGGAGGCTACTCTCTCACCTAGTATGAATGTGCCCTGCTTTCCTCCAGCCAAACTGCTTTCCCATATCTGCATCTTTCCTCCAAGTATGAGGCTCATTGCACTGGCCAAGGCCAAGGATGAGTGAGGCAGTGAGTCACATGTATGATCACCACTGTTTTCCTGACATTTTACAAGACAACCCACAGATGCTTATATGTTTCTCTTCTTTTAATTGGTCCTTCTTATATAAGAGATCACAGCAGGGGGGATGAATCACTTGGAATTGACGAAGAATGGCCTCAGGTAGAGAAAGGTACATGTCAAGGGTGTGGTTTTTCTCAAACCTAAAATATTTGCTTTCTGTGCCTTTAGCAGGGTTATAATTATGGAGTGTTAAACTCTTGGAAGTGTCATGCCTACTCAGCACTCCACTTGACAGTTCTTTAAAATAAAATAACAGCTTTATTGAGATGTAATTTACATATTCACAGGATTCTGCTATCAGCACTACTATTTAATTAAAGAACATTGTAACACCCCAGTTAGAAGCTCTGTGCCCATCAGCTCTCATTGTCCATCCCTCTCCTTGTTCAGACTCCAGAAATCACTAATCTCTTTTTGTTTCCATGGATTTGTCTATTCTGGACTTTTAATCTAAAAGAAATGGTACAAAATATGGTCTTTTATGACTAGATTCTTTCACTTAGCATAACATTTTCAAGGATCCCTCATGTACCAGTACCAAATCCTTTTTTTATTGCCAAACAGTATTCCACTGTATAGACATACCACATTTAGTGCATCCATTCATCAGTTAATAGATATCTGAGTTGTTTCCACTTTTTGGATGTATAAATAATGCTTCAGTGAATACCTATGTACAGGGTTTTTTTTGTTTTCAGCTCTTATGTTATATACTAAGGGTGAAATTATTGGGTCATATGTCAATTCTCTTTAGTTGTTTGAGAAACTGCAAAACTATTTTCTAAAGTGTCAACATTATTTTCCTTCCTACAAATAGTCTATCATAGTTCCAATTTCTGCACATGCCTACTGACATTTATAGTTATTTTGATTTACCCATTTAGTGAGTATTAACATCTCATCATTGTTTTCAATTTTTGTCTTGTACTATAGGCTCGACATTTGTGTCTCTCCAGCTCCTACTATGTGAGGAAGTTAGGAATAGAACCCTCAACAGAACTTGACCATACTATATTCTGATCTCAGACCTCCCAGCTTCCAGCACTCCAAGAGCTTTCCATGTAGGCCACCTAGTCAACGGTCTTGTTATAGGAGCCCAGAGACTATCATGATTCAACAGATATAACATAAAATTTATCATTTAATCATTTCAGTGTACAACTTGTTAGTATTAAGTCCATTGTGCATTCCAAGAATTGAACTTAGGACCTTGCACTTGCCAAGCAGGCGCTGTGCCACTGAATTATTCCCCAACCCCCTTTCACAATGTTATGCGATGTTGTTCACCACTATTTACTTTCAGAACTCCCATGTCTCAAATGGGAATTCCATGCCGATTAGACAATGACTCCTCATCTTTCCCAGTTTGATTTTAATTTGTATTTAAGAAATGGCTAATGATACTATGGAGTCTTCAGTGATTAGTGATCATTTGAATATCTTATTTGAAGAAATGTCTAAACAAGTACTTTGACCATTTTTAAATTGGGTCCTTTTACTTATACAAGCATTTTATATCTGAGTGTAGATCTGATATTTTCTCTGATTCCATGGGTTTATTTTCTTGGGGAAGAAAGCAAAATGTTTTTCATTTGGGTGAAGTTCCATTTTAATTCTTTTTTCTCTTTTGCTGCTTGTGCTTATGGTGTCATATCTGAGACATCATTGTCTAATCTAAGATCACCATGACTTTCCTCCTTATTTTGCCTGGGTTTTATAATTTTAGTACTTCCATTTATGTCTATGCTCCATTTTGAGTTTTTTCCCCATATGGTATGATGTAAGGATACAATTTAATTCTTGTATGTGACTATCTAGTGTCCCAGTATTATGTGTTGAAAGATTATTCTCTTCTCTTGCATTGTCTGATACCATTATAAAAATGCTGACCATAAAGAGACTTCACATGTATTCCATTGAACCATAGGTCTATCCTTACATTAATACCATACTTTCTTGAATACTACAGCTTTGTAATAAGTTTTAACTTTGGGAACCAGGAGTACTCCAGCTTTATTTTGAAAGGTTGATCTAGCTCTATTTAAAATCTTTGTATTTCCATATGGAAGTTACGATCAATTTATTATTTTCTACTAAAATGATAAGGATTTTGATAGGGATTGCATTAAATTTATAGATAAGTTTGATTAGTATTACCACCTTAATGATCATATAACTTTAGATTCATAAAGATAGGATTTTTTTATCTATTTGGGCTTTATTTAATTTCTATCAACATTATTTTAAAGCTTTCTGTGCAT
>PVKA01017615.1:0-45428 GCA_004027165.1 Ctenomys sociabilis
AAATAACCTGTAAATATAATTTCATGTATGCACCTTGTACAGTACCAAAACATTATGAAAACAGTTTGCAATGTATTAATTCATCGACTCTGTATGGTTAAGGTGTCTTGAAACTGTCTGATTGACATTTGTATTTTAATAAAATAAAAATAAATGGACAAAAAAAAGGAAGGCAACTTGAATAAATGTTAACTGGAAGAACAAAAAAAAAAAAATTTCCTCCAGTAAAACTTGCTTGGGTCTCCTCTTATCTCTCTCAGTAGCTCCTTTACTCTCAAAAATTTTTCTACTCTTAACCTCTGTTTTCCTTAAAATTAATTCTTCAATTTTGTAAAACATGAATTTACATATTGGGTATTTAGTAGGTTGCATGTATGTCCCCTATATAATCTGAAGGTTCTGTATCAATCTTAGTATTATTCCTAGCTCTTATCTCTCCTCTCTACTCAGGCATTTCTAAGAATCCCTTTCATTCCCCACAAATTTCAATTTATTTTAAAGACTCTGTCATTAATGTGTAAGCTCCAAGAGGATGAAAATCAAGCCCCAGATGAAAGAGAAGGGGGTTTAAACATACCCATTGGGAAAAGTGGCTCTGTAGTTTCCTTTGAATTCTCATTTCTATGGGTTAGTAATCAAATGAAGCTCCTTCTCCTTGCAGAAAAGTGTTTTGTTTTCCTTATGGGATATTATTTCCATTGTCTAAGCAAAATTTACCTCATTAATTTTCCTTTGTCAAAGAACAAATCTATTGTCAAACACATTCCAAAGACTGCAGGTTCTTTGGAGAGCTGTTTCCCTTGCAGAAGGTTTTGGGGGAAAGTGTGCTTTTTCTCTAGCTATTTTCAGGGACCTTCCCTTTGTCTAAGAGACAATTCTATTTAATTTTGGCCTTTTGTGCATCTGCAACAGCAGGTTTAATTCAATCAAGGGACAGCTTTCCTTTACCAGGTTATCAACTACAGCCAGAGTGGAGCGCTATTGTCTAGCTGTGAACCTGACTTATATGATTTGCATGCCACCTCATTCCAATTCGACTGTATTGTACAGCTTTGCCTACTTCCCAACTGCATGAAAAGCTGTCCAAATGCAGCCATGTCTGAATCAGTGCTGAACTACAAAAACATGTTTGGACTAAAGGTCATCATGTGAGTCTAAAGGCTTTAAAACTCATCAGCAGAGAAAAGAAGAAAACACACAAAACAGTCCCTCTTTCTAGTGCATTCTTTTTATTCTCTCCTTCTCATGAAGTAACCCTATTCTTGAACAAAGTAGCATCTACCTATCAGCACGATGGTTCCCAAGCAACTACAATAAAGAGAATAGGCACACAAAAATATTTTTGAGAAGGTGAACAAAAGTCTTTTAAGAGGTGAACAAAAGGTGCCAGAGAAATGGACAGATACTATATAAGAAAATAAATACCATGCTACAAAGTTTGTTTCCTACTCGCAGGATCACTTGACACTGAGATTTTTCTATTTTAATCAACATACAAAGCAGACAAAATTACATGAATAGCAATACACTAAGAAAGCTAAGGAATAGATTATTTTAACCCCAGTTGCAGTGCTGAGGAATCATGTAATACAGAGAAATGAAAAGCTCATCCAGTTAATACTCACCCTAGGAAATGACAACTATTTCTCTTTTTCTCTAAGACTGCATCAATAATTCACAGATGTTCACAGGAAGAGGACCTTTTGCACATCAGTATCACGTGCTAAGAAAGCAAAACAACAGACATGTTCTGTGGTGTCCAGAATCTGATAAACAAAAGGGAATAGAAATTCCTACATTAGCAACAGTTCACATTCTAAATCTCTGTACTTCATTTCTGCATTTTGAATACAACCAGGTAATGGTGTCAAGACCTCCTTGCAATTGACAAATATATTTTAACAAAAAGAATTAAATTCTGTGTCTGATATACACAGATGAAGATTAAAGTATGGATTGGTTTATTTTAAAAAATATACATTTTGCCTATTATCACACTAAGCATGGAAAGTTAGTGTATGGCCAACCAGATTCAAATAAATATTCAAATAAGTATGTGGAAATTAGCTATAAAAACTATTTAATTATAAATCAAGTACAGCCAGAGTAAAGGACCATGTCACTCAGTTATATATTTTATTTAATATTGGAGGATGACATAGATTTCAGAGTACATAAGAATACCTGAACAAAATCAAAGCTAAAATCATACTAATACCGCAATAAGCTAGCATTAGTCTCCAACACTGGATGTAATACTGTTATATCTCCATTTTATAGGAAGCAGAAAGACAGAGAGATTGAGTTATCATTAATTATTTATTCTGCAACAAGCTCAATTTTTATTGTATTGACAGCTCTTATGGAGTGAGAGTAGTCATTAACAGTTTCTTCTTTGCTTGTCCTACACATGAACACATGTCCTACAGTGAAGCTGGGTTAGGTCACCATCGCTGATACTCAAGAAGAGATTCATCTTGGGTTCTTGAAACAATGTTGCCCAAGTCTTATTGAGCCTCAAGGTGAGCACCACCTGAATTTAGCCTTGTTTTAAAGTTAGGTTTTAGTCACTTGATTTTATTCTTATAAGAAAGCAGTGCACACAAAAATGTTCTTTTTCCCTTAAACTTTCCTCCATATATTACTATTGTAATCGTCTCATTTTCAGAAAAGTAGGCTTATGAGAGTCAGATATTTCTACCTGGATTTTCTTGAATCTCAAGGGTACAATAACATGAATATGCATCTTCAAAGAGCCAAAATAAGTTCTGATCAACTTTGTTATGTTTGGGACATAGTTTGAGTACATTTGCATGTGTTCATGGGTTGAAAGATTATCCTCACTGTGAGGCATTAAGAGGACATATTTAATCTAATTATGATATTTAGAGCCAACATCTTTGGAAATTGTCTAGTATTAAATAAGTACTGGTGGCTTTATGAGGAGAGGAAGATGACTAGATTACATATACTCTGTGCACATGGCCTTTGCCATGTGATGTCTTGTTCTATGTGTGGGACTTTGTCAGTAGAAGACCATCATCAGGTGAAGTCCTCATGCTTAGCCCACCATGAGGCAATATGGAACTTTATAATTTACTCAGTCTGTGGTATTGTGCAACAGGCAATAGAAAATAGACTCATATAATATTGTGTACTCTTGTTAGTTTTATTAACCATAGCAATACTTCATATAGCAATTAATTTGGTTCCAAAGTTCCTTTTATTTTGACAATACTACTTTTCATCCTTCTTAAAATACATCAATCTGTGAGACCAAAAGCTGAATTTCTTGAAGAAATACATAACAAGGCCATTTATAGGTAGATATCTCTTCTGTCTCAGGACCACTCCAGTGCTTCCTTAGAAAGTTAAAACTTTACACTTGAGCCTCTTAGAATTCCAAGAGTTCATTATAATGATTTTTTTTGTACTGTGGATCAAACTCAGGACTGTAATAGGTACCATATCAGTTCAATGTAAAGCACAATCTTTCCAGATTAGGTAAAACACCAAGTTCAGAAACAGACACATGGTCAATTAGATTTCCCACATAATTTCTTCTCTTTGTTGTATTCTTATCTCAACCTAAGCAATATGATTTGTTTTTTTCTGTAGATACCAATCCAAAAATATCCTCTACAAATTCCATTTCCTGGTCATACATTATAAATTATTTCACAAAGGGATTATCACTCAATGTAGCAAACAGGCTTTTATCTAATATTCTGTCAGGTGTAGCTGTTGTCTTAATTCAGAGGCTTCATTTTCATTTAATCTTGGAAAAATACCTATATTGGTGCAATATTTGGAATATCATGTGAGGCAAAGAACTGAAATCTCTGTAATACCAGGTAAAGGCATCTTTTGACTCAAAGACCAATTTCTGACTGGACCAAATATAGTAAGAATATCCCTTACACAAGCAAAACTGTACTGGGACTTTGGCTAAAAGGATTCAGCAACTCACCGGGCTTCTCACAAAATTGATCCATATGTTTTTTGTCTATTTTCTAAAGTGGGCTACCCTCTAGTAATTTTCACTGTCCAGGAAAATTATTCCAAAATATGTTTCTTCTTGTGATAGGCTTAGGTCACTAAGAGGTCATGGTCAATTTGTCCCAGAGGATAGTCAAGTTTCATAAATGCAGTGTTATTATCCTGTAAAAGCATTGTGACTTTGTACTTGATTGGTTGAGATAGTCAGCTTTTCTCAGAGCTGTTGTGTTACTTCTACATGTGGGTGGTGTCTCCTCCTTTCTTGATAATGAATTCCCTGATCTTAGGACAGTGTGGAAAGTTTGAGCTGCTGAAGAAACATGAAGGTAGAACAGAATAACCAATCTCAGTAGGCAAAAGAGCCATCTAACCCTAATATCAGCATCTGGGACAAAACATTGCAGAAATAATGAGTCTGTACAGAGCTGAGTAGAATCTGACTCCAGGGTTAAAGTAGCAAAGAGGGCAGGCACAATATTAATAGAGATATGAAGTGTTTTCTCTCATGTTCATGTATCATCAACATCTGTAGATACAAGCGTAGAGTCAGTGTTCTCAGTAAGAGTGGCCTTTCAGTATCTGGGAAATAACCCAGGAAACTGTTACCATATTCACATATCAGAGTAAAGACTGGTGAGCAAAGCCTAGTGGGAAAACGAATATTGCTGTTATGAGAACTCTAAATTTAGTGATTTTTAAACTAACAACAAATAAGGGCTGGTAGTAGTAGTAATAGGGCTGGAGAGGTGGCTCAGTGGAATAAGTGCTTCCATGACAAGTGCAAGGGCTGGATTTCAATCCCTGATTCTGCCAGAAAAAAGAAATAGTAGTAATAATTAATAATAATAATAATAATAAAATTAAGTAATAATTAATAATGGAAGGCTTACTTGGGATTTTTTCTTCATAATGAATTCTCACTTTATGTGAATACTCCTCTTCTATGGTCATATCATGATTGAACTGTTGAAATATGCCATGTTACAATAGGTAATAATTTATTTCACCCAATAATAAAATAATTTATTTTGTTTTTTCTCACACACTCATGTCCCACTACGGTGGTTCCTATCTGTTTTACCAGGAGGGTCAAAAATGAATAGAAAACAAATGCCTAAATTTATGCACAACTTGTTAAGAGTTAACCATGCAAAATTAATTATTTCATAATTATATATGGAAAGAAAGACCCACCTTAACCTCTAGTTTGAATAGAAAGCAAACATCAAATGACAGAATAGTAGAGCGCAACAGATGTTGTTGTGTCACCTGCCTCGGTTTGCCACCACTCAGTTCTTGTGTCTCTGTCAATATTGTCATGTTATGACTTGCTTTGTTTCTTCTTTTATCTAGAAAATATATTTCATTTATTTTTATTATTAACTTTATTGAGAAATAAATAGCAATGAGACAGTTTCAAAACTGATCAATAGGATAGTTTCAATAATTAATACATTGTACGTTGTTATTTTTTAGTGGTTATCCATACTACAAGATGCAGAAATAATATCCTGTCCAAATACTATTAGTAAAAATCTTTCTTCCCATTGAATTAAGCAAAAGCAAAAGTAATTGGATATCTATCTTAACTATTTTGCATATACAGATACGAAATGGCCCTTCCTTTGTATCTCCTTTCATTTTAACATTTCTGAGACCATAGCAGGATTTCACCTATAATTCATAGCTACCATGAGCAGTAAAGAGGCCAAGGGTACTTCAGTTTTTATATATGAGAAATGTGCTTACCTCCCCCATTAAGAAGGAAAACAGGCATCAAAGTTAAATCTTTGAAACATTGCTTCAGTACCTTTCATATAACTCATATTTGACAAAGAACTAAAAACTACTTTCAGCTGGGCTTTGACAACCCTGGATAACCAGAGATTGCAACAAAAGTAACTTTGCATTTGTTTGTTTGTTTGTTCTGTTTTACTTTTTGACTCAAGTACTCCTTATGCAGTTCAGGCTGGCCTGAGTTTTTTGTTTTTGTTTTTGTTTTTTATGGTACCAGGGATTGAACTGAAGACCTTGTGCTTGCCCCAGGCACTTAGGGTGCTAACCTGTCTCCCCCCTCTCCCCCCATTGGGCTTACTTTGTTGCACAGACTGGTCTCAAACTCATAACAATCCTCCTGCCTCAGCCACCCCAGCGCTAGTATAACACGCGTGCACCACCTTGCCTGGCCAGCAACAGTAACTTTGTATCTAAGACCCAAACTAGAAAATATCCTTGAGCTACAGCAGCATCCAAATATATGAGGAGTAAAATATAATACTCCATGATAGCATTTGCAACCCTCTGGAGACAGTTGAGGAGCTAGCAACTGAGGGAAATCATAAAATGGTTATGAGCCCCAAAGTAGACAGTAAAACCATTCACTACACCAAAAAAGCTGATGATTTCTCTGAATTAATAAATGAAACTGATTTGGTCTATGAAATTTGTGATTTTTTAAAAAGTAAGTGCATTTGAAAATAGAATTGTACTTGGTTTCTGGTCTTGCTAATACAGTAAAGTATGCCTGATACTGCTTTTAACCCTGAAGCTTAGGCATTATCGCTTGGGGCCACTTTAACACTTTATCCATCTGGAGACTAGGTCAGCAGGTGCACCCCCCACAATGCAGTCAGGATGAATGAGCTGCAGGCGTGTCCCCAGTGTTTATCTCCTGGTCAGCACAGCATTGCCAGGCTTGCAGTTCCCTTGTCTCTAACCAGTCCCTGAAAGCACAATGACAGGTAATTACAAGCACTAAATAAGCTTGGCATTGTCATTTTCAAAAATTGCTTGCAAAGCACAGAAACTCCACATGCGGCATGTCCCCACCCAACTTCAACTTCCAAGACAAATTAAAGAGATTTTTATTTGAAGTTTATATTTTAAATCCATTTCATGATTATTTTGAGAACTTTCCTTTGCACTGAGTAATCATTTCTGTTCTTTTTCTTTTCGCTGTTTTTTTCAGCCAAGCAATTTCCTTTGGCTGACCAACAGTTCATATTATTATAGATAATTAAAAATAACACATGGAATGGCTTCCACCCCCATGATGCAGGAGATAATGGCCAGATTTCCATTCACCATGCTTCCAAGTTTTCCCAGGAAGGAATTGGTTTCTAAAGCTTCCATGTTATATTTGAAAAGCATTTTCATTTCCCAAAGTCTGTTCATTTAGATAGCAATTCACCAAAGATTTTTCCAGGGCAGAATTTCAGGGTGGGTTATATTAGTGTTATTAAGCGCTTTAAAGTAAATAATTCAAACTAAAAGAGCAGTAATGCTCTGTGTTGGCTTTTTAAATGCACTGTCATGAAGGGAATAAATGTTGTTAACATACCTTATTTCTTTTGAGATTCTTCTTTTTTATATTTTCTGGATTTTATATTTTTAACTTAAATGATCATGAAAGAACTGTTTTGAATGCCCTTTATCAATCTTTGAAATGTACATGTATTTGAGCTGTCAAAGGTTTTTCTTTGTGTTCAAGGAAAAATTAATGCTCCTCCAAATGTAAATTATGCCCTTTGTTTCATCTCAAGTGCTTTAATCTGTTTACCTGCTCAACAATTTCATCATGTAACTCGGTATTCCAAAGTGGTAAACTCAAATACAACAATGAAGATATTGTCAATTCCAATTTGGGGAAAGTTGCTGATCTTAAATCCTGAGAGTGTCTACATAACACTTAAAGTTGTAATTGAGTGATAAATGCTTTCTTTTTCAGTCTCTCTGGTAATCCAAGATAGCACTTATAGTTCTAATGATGTATACTGGTACTGTGTGAAAAGACTTATAAATTAGTCTTGATGTCCAGGTCAGTTCAATAGGAAAGTCAAAGGAATAAGAACATTGTCAAAGTCAGACCAATGCCTGAGAGGATTCTGGTAATTTTGTTTGCTGCCTGAGCATCTGATCATTTATTTAGCTTCCCTGAGAGATTTAGTGATGTTTTTATTTCCTATTTTGGAACTGGAGTTTTTCCATGGAGCTTACAGAGGAGGGCAGGAAAGATCAACACCAGTTAGTATCAACAAATGTTGAAGCATCTCTTCTGGGTACTTAAAATAAATTGCATTCAAAAAGGAGAAAGGGAGGAGAAGAACAGACATCAGATGCTGAGTGAGAACATGGGAAGATAACGCTGCATTCATTTTCAATAAGGCACTGACTTGCCATTGTGAAGGTTACAACAAATAAGGCTGAGTGAGACAATTAATGCATAGGGTTTCATGGATGAAGAAAAGCCAATCTAAATATTTTTAGAATTCAAATGGGCCAGAGTGTGTATTCTTCAGCAGACTAAAACAAGAATTTATTGATACTAGATCTACCATAATATCAAGAGGCAGAGTCAGGTGAACTTTCACTGAAAATGTGGCCTTCTCTGATAGAAGCCAAGAATAGAGGGAACTGGACGTGACTTTAAGATGTGTATACCCTATGTGTAAATACTACATCAGAAGGAAAGCCAGAAACCAATTTGCTGGACTACTCTTCTTTTTATAGATTAGATTTCCTGGGGATGAAAGTCTGATATCATCAGTTCCTCTGTGATGCAGACTGGTGCTGGTTGACCCTGTTTTGCTGGGGTTTATGACACTATCTCCCTAAGAGTACAGATTATATCAAACTAACCAGCAAGATTAAAGCCCATGAACACCCTCTTCTAAAAATGCTCTCTTCTGACATACCTAGACTGACTATTTCCATGGCTCCATGCCCTCATTCATTTTCTTTTCTTTGAGAAAACTAGAACCACCCGCCAGCCACCTGGTGGTAAAATTGTTTTTATCACCTCTAACCTACTAGGCCATACATCCTCAGCTGCTCACAACTCCAAGTAACATGCAGCAACTGCCACTAGCCACCATTTCTGATAGTGGCAAACCTCCAATCCAATGTTTAAGAAATCCAAGACACCAAGTCCTACAAAATCGCATGCATCCATTGGTTCATGTACTTTATAAATGGCAACCAGTTTCTCTAATAGACGCACATAAACTTTGATTATTGCTGAGTGGGAGGTGCCTGAAATCCCAGCAGCTGAGGGGCTGAGGTTTACCATCAGTTCAAGGACATGTGGGCTATTCTCCCAAAATGACAAAAGAAAAATTAACACAAAAACTAACAGCCTAACACCTTGATTCTATTTTGATTCCTCTTCTATCTACAAACTCATATGTGGTAAATTTTTGGTGTATCTCAATTCTACTCTTCAAATGAATTGCTTCATCACTCGTATCTCCACCAATAAAGACTGGTTTATTACTAATAACACCAGTCTTGATTCCCTGAAAGTGAAGCCTACAGAGAATAGCCATTCTAGTTATAGCATATTAAATTTTTATCTGACCAGTGTCCGACGTTAGCCTATGTTGCACCCCCAAATCCACATGCTTGAAACCCAGCACCCAGTAATTTAGAACATAATCACATTTGGATATGGGGCTTTGAAGGTTCTGATTAAATTAAAGGGAGACTGTAAGGGTGTGGCTTAGTCCAGTGTAACTTCAGAGGAAGAGGAGGGAAGAATACAGATGTTCACACACAGAGACCTTCGCAGAAGGTGGAGAGGAGCTCAGTGGCAGATCAAGGAGAGGAGACAGCTTCAGAAGTAATTCCACCTGAAACTTGATCTTCATTTTAGTCTTCACAATTTGAAAAAAATACATATTTTGTTGCTGAAGCCATCCAGTTTGACATATTTTTGTGACAACTTTAACAAAGTAATACATTTTAAAATTTAGTAAAGTTGTACTATTTTCTAGTCACAGAAATATGTTTCTGTTGTTCATTCTGCAAAATCTTTCTCACATCTAATGCTTTTCCCTGTTCTTCAACTTTTTATTTTCCTGATTAATTTACACAAATGTTGCCTTTTTTCTGGAAGGTACCTTGGATTTGTAAAGTTGGAGAAAATCCTTTTGGAGACCGATAGTATTTTATCTATAACTACAGTAAAATATCATAGTTTGGCACACACTACAGTCACGTGGACCTTTGTCATTACTTCCAGTGCACTTAAGACCTGAAGAGCAGCACCCTATCTATGACCCTCTAGTAGCTTCCTTGGCAACTTGAACTCTGCTGCACATGTGGGACACAGGCCTATGAGCTCCATCAGGGGAAGGTGACGTTTACCTGATCCATCATCGTCTTCAAAGTCTGCTTCAAGTTTGATACAAAGCAAAGCATATTCAGAAGTTTTGGAGAGTATATATTTAAAATTGATTAAAATACAGCATAGGAACAATATGATTAAATTTGGTTTCTACGGTTTCATGGAACAAAATTGAGTAAAGAGCATTTAGTGACTTCCAATCTTGTAAATTAGTATGTTTGCTAGGGCTGTAGGTTGAATATTGTCAATTCATGTCTCTTTTTATAATACCACCTTGTCCTCATGGAATAATACAACCCTATGAAAAAGTTAATGTATTCTTAGAGCTAACAGGCAACATAAGGTCATTAATATTTGCCATGTATTTTGTTTATTGTATCAGCAAACTTTTATTGCAAAATCTTGACACTGGATCCTGGATAATTGAATGTATACAAAGAGACATGAAATCATACAAAATATATATAAGTAGTTGACTTTTTAGTGAGTTATGTTTCTCAGTCAGACACCACAACTAAAAAAAACATTAAGGCATGGAGAAGAGTTTAACTTTTGCCATATGTATTTCTGTATATGTCTTCATGTATACGTGTATGTGTGTTATGATAAATAAGCAGTAACAATGGCAGTCAGGAAGAAAACAGGGTAATAAGAAGGCCTCTGTGGTGAATTCATATTCTCTAAAGTTTTATTTAGCAATTGTTATGATCTAGTATTAATGCAGTCCCTAAATGATATTTTAAAAGTTCATTTTGAATTAGTCCCTGCTAATTGCCAATTTAGCATATTAACAATTGCTAATATATTGGTAATGCATCCTTTTTTTGAAATAATAGACAATGTGCTTTTCAGTAACTAATATTTAGTAAGACGGATTCTTTCCCTACCACTTTTGCCAAAGAGAAAAGTTTCTTATCCTCAGCATCACTGACAGTTGGGGAGAAATGACTTTGTGTGGACTGTCCTGCATGCAGCTGGACAGTTAGCATCTTCTCTGATCTCTGTGTGCTCTTTTCCATTGGTACTTCCTCTCAGGTAGAAAAATCAAGATGTCTCTAAATATGACAAATATCTGCTAGGAAAAACTAAACTGATCTAGGTTGAGAGCTACTGTTTATATCAGAAAAGGTCTTCAAGGTTCTATTGTTTAAATAGAGCTGTTGTTCTCCACAGCTACCTCTCAACATCTACACAAAGCCGGTGGTTAAACACAGCTCATCTGCAGATCAAATACAGTATAATTTAGTTATTGGGTGAGTTAGTCAGGTGTGAGGCTTGTTTTATGCCATGACCTACACTGCCAGAAGCCTTGCCATTTTTGAGGTGCTCTGACTAAACAAACATCAGACAGGGAGGAAACTGGGACGGTTATGTTAGGTATTACTGCATTTATTTCCAAAGATATCAGACATAGGTATCAGAAATAGAAATAGTGTTCTTATATACCTAGAATACTTTAAAATTTTGCTGTATTTATGGACATGGTGGCAAAAGTTTGTAATCCCAACACTGGGGAGACTGAGCTATGGCATTTTTTGGGAGTTCAAGGCCAGCCTGGAATACAAAGTGCTCTCAAGCCCAGCCTGAACTACATAGGGACACCTTGTCTCAAGAAGACAAAATAAAATAAAATAACAACAAAAATTATGTCCTTTTGTATTTCCACTGAATAAATCAGAGATGAGGATACTGTTGGTGGGCCCCAAAAGGTAAAATACTTCCACACTATACTTCAGTTAGTTTTCTCAGCACCATATAAGACCTAAGACAAGTGCTGCCTGTTCTTAATGAGTTTTTGGCCCATTTTTAGAGAGCAAGCCAAAAGGATTTAATATATACTTATATAAAATAAGTGTATATTTCATGAATGTTCCTTCATGACTCATCTGAGAAGGGTCATATTTTTTAATCATACAACAGAGTGAGAATATTTGAAGTTAAAAAACAAGAAACAAGCTGAACAAAATCACAAGCAGCTCTTATTTTGTGTAATAGGCATTTATGTTCTCAAAAGAGCAGATAATTGAAACTCTTTTTCTGGCTTTTGTTTTGATTTCCATTACTGGGAAATTTCTCCTGCTCTGTTGAGCAAAAATACTTTAATAAGAGAGTTGAATGGAATGCAGAGAGTGCTGTTTTAATCATGAGGCAGAGCATAGCTAGCAGATCATAGAGGATCAAATGTGTGATCTCAACACCATGATGTCTGTACCTTTATATGTTGTGAGAAGTATATGACCCCAAAAAGTCTTCCTTCTATTTTATTTTTGGATATATTTTATCATTTGGAGTTTGATATTACATCCCAGAGGTTTAAAAATGTTTCTCCTAAGTCCAACAAATATTATCAAGGAAAATCTATTCAGAAGTGAACAGCTAACCCATGGAAGTAACACAAAAACACACTTTTATGCAAAAAGTTAGTCACATTCAGGGTGACAGAGCAGCCCATCTAGTTACGTACATATAGAGTGAAGGGAAGGGATAGTTAAGTTTAATTGGTGGCTAGTAGCGCATCATTCAGAGAAGAGTTTGGGTAGTAACTTGGATTATGTATGACTTTTAATAAGCTAGAAATGAGGAAAGGAAAATTATAGGTCAAAGAAATAGCTCAGTGAAAGATATAGGGGTATGAAGGTTCAAAGCCACAGCGAATCTTACTATCTACTTCCTTAAACATGCCCCAAATGAACTGTCACCCTCATTTCCATAGATTTCCTCATGCAGTTTCATTCATGTTAATAATTTGTACTTAATGAGTTTTGTGTCTGATTGAAGTTTTCCTCTTCACATGACTTAAAATCTATGCCCTTCTTTCCAGATTCACATACATTGCTCACATTCTTCTAACATCAACATTTAGAGACAAACATATTCACACAACATACTCATTCTCTCTCTTTCTCTTACTCTCTCTCTCTTCTTCTCTTTCTCTGTCTGATGAATTTCATTCATGTACCGAACTGTAAGATCTATGTGGCCAAGAGCTATGATCACACTTATTATTGAAGTTATCTTCCACATGCAAAAATGCAATTGCTATATATTTATTTATTACAAAATTTCTGTTCCATTTGTGTAAATATTGAAACAATAAGTTTATAAGCTGTGGGACTTACTTGTAATTTAAAGATAATAAATAAAAAAGAACCAATATCTATAGCAAATACTCACTTTCTATTTACCATTTATATGGTTTAAAGTTGCTGAATTCTTCTTTGCTATTGTGTGTCTTTTGTTGACATAGCAGAAGGATTTGCATATATAATCCATTTTACCATGGTAGACAGCTGTATTGTTAGTAGAAAGAAATGCTGAGAAGAATCTTTCTGTATCTTCTCACTAAGGGAATAGATCTGGCTGTCTTTAACTCATGGGGTGAATCTAAAAACCTTGAAATTATGGCAGGAAAAGATTTTTGTCAAAATCTTAGATAGTGATTTAAAAAGTAAATACAACCTTGCTCTTTCTGTTTCTGCAGTCCAGGAAGCTTCATATGTAGAAAAACATTTGAGGAGGGAAGCTAAAAGAAGATAAAATATTTCTGCTTAGGTGCTGAATTGTTTTAGACTCAGTTTTTACATCTGCAAAATCAGTATTATAATGGTAGACTTCTACCAGAAACTCTCTGCCATAGGGCTACCACTGAGTTAAACTTTGGTAATACAGTTGAAATGCTCACAGTAGTTCACAGTAAAAAAAAAAGAAAAAAACAACAAACTCTTTCAAGTATTAGAGGAGTCTTTAAAACTATGGGATTATTCATTGAGAATGTTATAATTCTAAAAGATAAAATCTCTTTTTGTCTTTGAATTGTTTGTTTGGCTCAGGTAAATTCCCTGAGAATAGAAACATTATAACAAAGTTTCATATGAATAAAGGATTGAAGTGACTGGATGATTGACATGAATGGTTTTAAGAAAATATCATGAAAATTCACAAATATACATCATAAAATACAGGAAGTTACTAAACATTTAGTGATGCCCTTAAACTGCACAAAAATTAACACCAAATCAAATTTGGCTTGCTTTGTGATATTCCACTAGTTCAAATCCAGAACAGTTTTGGTTCCATTTAAGACATATTTGGTTGCTAAGATAAAATAAATTTTCATGGGCTTGCCAGATAGCTCAGAGGATTAAATTACCTACTTAGGCAGATTCAGGGGACCAGAACTTTATCCCCCTTGTGCCTTGCTGGTCTCAGCCCCAGGGTGCACTGAGAGGGTGATTGAGACTGACTGTGACGGTGCACACCTGTAATCCCAGATCTTGGAGGCTGATCACAGGAGGGTCGCTATGAGTCCAATCTGTGTAGTAAGCCCCTTACTTGTGCACTAAATACACAAATAAGATATAGCTAAATTAAAATATTTCCTAAAATTTCCAAGCCAGCATTCATTCTGTGTCAGTTCTTTGTATACCAGTGACATTCACAAATGCCATTTCTAACCATGAAACAAAAGCCTTAACAAGAATCTGCCATTTAGTGATGTCTTAGTCACTTTTAGCATTGCTGTGACAAAATAGTGCCCAAAGTTGAAGGAGGAATGATTTATTTACCTCTTAGTGTGTGAAAATTTTAGTTTATACTCAGTTCACTCCAGGTCAGAGGAAGATAAATTCCTGTAAGGAAGAGGTAGCAAAGCAACAAGCCACAATGGACAGGCAGTGACCCTCTTTGTGTCCCTCACAACTTATTCAAGATCCCTACACCAAAGTGTGGCAAACTTAATCCTAACAGTCCACCATAAATCAACCCCAGGATCACACCCTTGATCTCAGCAGCACACACTCAAAATCCAGCCACCCCTGTGAAGACTCCCCCAAGGTGCATGAGGCCTTCGAGGGATTTTTATGTTCAAGCCAAACCAAGTAAACCAAATAAAATTGGCCCACTCTAAGCTCCTTGTAAAGAGTTCCTGTTGCCTCTGTGAAAGGAAAGTGTAAGAAGTGTGCTTTTAGTTCACTTGTGAGAAACTCTTCCTCAAGGCTCCTTAAAAGTGCCCAAAAGATGGAAATTGATATTACAGTCAATTGCAAAGGATGTATAGGCGTCTGTCCAGTGTTGTCTGGGAAGATGGGGACATGATTCACTTCCTATTTTCTCTTAAAATAATGTAGTAAGGCAATAGATAAGAGTTGATTTTTTCCCAGTGCTTATAACAAGTGCTCAATTCATGGCTGAAGAAAGACTAACATTCTGTTTTTAAATTACTTTGTTAAACAAAATATGTGAATTAGATTCGCTGAAAACCTGTTTTAAGAAAATGGCATACTTTAACTTACTAATTAATGCACTTTAAAGACTATCTATTATTTATGTGAATTTAATTGTCAAAGAACAGTTCTTCAGACATATACATGAGTATTCTTAGGACAGTAGAAAAACTGTATCTTCCTTGGGTGGCAAATAAAAAGATCCTAATTAGTTCATTTACTTACTCTTATCAAAAGAGGAGCACGGTGTACTTGTCAAGACTGTCTACAGAGTTGTCATCCTTTCCAAACTTAGAAATCTAATAAAACACATGTTGCTGCCTCAGTAGTTCAAGGAATAAAAGGAAATGTCATGAACAACCACAAAAGAGCTTTAAACAATAGAAACACTATATTAAAAGGGTATCTGCTTTTCCATCCATAGTATCCATGTCTCTGCTGTGCATATTTTATGGAAATTCATTTTTATGATGTAAAACTTGAAGCTTTGATTTTATGTTTTAAATAGCCACACAACTTTGTTATATTTTGCACAGAAACACAATATATTTAAAAATATAGGTCTATTCAGGAGTGGCACTAAACCCGTCCAAATAGATTTACTTCCAAGGTCATCAGCTGCATCCTGATGCGCAATTTGGAGACAAATGTGTTCTCTTACTGCAATTCAACTATATTTGGGCTGTGGTTTACATAAAAATACAATTCATAGAGTAAAATCATCATCTTATCTGAAAGTGGTTCTCGGGATAGTTTGTTGCCCAGTGATCCATTTCCACACGTGATGGCAAATAAACTGAATATATTTGAAGACAAGGACTGATACTTTCTGCTACAAGAAGAATTAATTTATCCAGTTTTCACCTCAGGTGGTGTCCTGGTGATGCTGGTCTGGCTATGTTCATGGCAATTATGTTCCTGCAGAGCAATCTTCATCATTTCTCTGTTAGTGCCCTCAAATTACATACGGTGCTATGCAGGAATAAACTGTAATGTTTGGTGATGGTCTTACATGTGTGTATATGGCTTTATCTTGTGCCACAAAATGAAAATCCTTCACAGATTATCACTACTTAAACCATTTTCTATAAATCTAGGCCACATGTAGATTTGCAGATTTCATTCTTTTCATAGAAATATGTAGATCCTTTCTGTGAGTTAATGTGCATCACACAGGAGGTGGAGACAAGTATCAGTTGGTGCTTGTATTTGAAGGGCTTACACTACATAAAATTAATGTGCTTCAAAAGTAAAACATTAGGCAAGTTGAGTACAGTAGAAATGTGTTGTATATAATGAGAAGCCCAGAGAAAAAGTATGTCTCAGAGCAGTTGCAACAGAGGCCCCATGGTGTTGTCAAAGACTGTTTCTACCTCTACTTTTTTTAATCCAATTTTTTTCATCATTAATATACCAACATGATTTAGATCTAAAACCTAAAATCTGAAAGTCTCATGTGTTTGACAGATGACTAGATCATGGAGACACTCTACTCATCAGTGGATCCATCTGTAGATTAGCTCTGTAGTTAACTCTGCCATCCAGATGGGGACCTGGCCAAGTGAGGAGAATCCCTGAGAAGGTGACCTGGAAGTGTGTTTTCAACTCCAAAAGGACTTCCAGAAAACTGGTTCCTTTACTGTTTCACAGTCTTGGTCATCAAGGTCCTCAAAGTCCACTGCACCCGAGACCCAAGGGAACCCAGCTACTGCTTGACCTGGTGGCTGATCTTGGCTTTGCTCACATGATGCTGGTTTTACAAGCATGAAGATTTTAAGCTCTGTGGGGTTCTCCCAGATTTCAGAGAAAAATCTGAGTGGTCCGGCAGCGTACCTTCGAGATGACAGAATATGAAACTATGAAAGCAAAAATGTGCTGTGGAGAGCCCAGCAAATTGGAGATGCCAGAATGTGGAATGTGTGCTGAAGAAAGCCATAGGCTGTGAGCAAAAACAGCCAAAAGAAAGTATGTGAGGGCTGTAATGGATAATGGTATAGGGGCAGGGCCACCTAAACGCCTTCGAGTGTGCATTGCTGCACCACCCACTCCATGTGCCAGTGTTTGTCCTGCAGGGTTTGGGTCTTGTTTCTGTTTGATTTCTTTCTATCCTTCTGTTCTACTCTTTTGGGATGGGAATGCTTTTATGCTGTGGCACCTCTTGTTTTTCTTTCTTTTTTTTATTTTTACAGTGAATGGTGCATTTGCTTTGAGTCTAACAGGAGATTTTAGACTTGGATTTTTCAGCAATATTTGAATTATTAAGATTTTTTTTCTTTTTTTTTTTTTTTTTTTGTATTTTTAGGGAATGGTTTACAGAGTACTCTGGGTCTCACTACTAGATCAGACTCAGAGTGATTCTCCTGTTTACAGCCTCCCAAAAGCTGGGATTATAGGACACATCACCCAAGCCAGTCTCAATTGCCCTCTCAGCACACCCTGGTACTGGGGCCAGCACAGTAGGCCTGAGAATTGAACAAAGGGCCCCTGAGCCTTCTTGAAAGTGCTTTAATATAAACTGTTACAAATTTGATAATTCTTAGAGATGGACTAAATGAGATTGACATGAACTTTTGGAGTCAGGAGAAGATGTCAAGTTTTATACTTAGAACTTCCCACAGAAGTTTTATGTATTTGGATGATGATTGAATTATGGGTGCACTGTATTGTTAGTTTTACTAGGTCAAATCTAATTAAGAGGAAGGCCATGGGATACAACATGGAAAAGTTTTCTTGACCCAGTTTGCAAAGTTTGAGCACCTTGTCTTCTGCTCTATGTCTCTTTCACCCTGTTCCTCCCCTGAAGCTAATCAGCTATGGACAGAAATGATGAACCAAGCTAAACCTCTTTTCCATTATTTCCCAATGCCTGGATGTTTTTATCCAAGCAACAGGAAACCAACTAAGACACAGTGTTGTCTTTGGACTCCAGGTTCTTGTGACCATATTGTAGGTTTGTAGCCTGATAAATCCATCTTAAATTCAAAATGTCATAAGTTAAAATGCACCTAACTTACTAGACATCACCATACCCTTGATGGGCTCCACATAGTGCTTGTGGAGTGCTAGCTGTTTACCTTGTGGTGCCACTGGCCTGTGAAATGACCGAAAGTCAAAATTCAGGGTATAGTTGCTACTAAATTCTCATAGTTTGTCACCATTATGAAGTCAAAAATTGTAAGTTAAATATTTTGCTTTTTATTTATTTTTAAATGTTTATTAGTACATGTATGCAGTACACAATCTCTGGGGAGATTTGACAGTTACATAACATTTCTTAACTCTGATTTCACCCCACACTACCACCCTTTCTTGAGCAATCCAATTCTTGATTCTCTTCCTATTTGCAAAAATTCTAATTCTATTTTTATCTTTGATTTACTTTTGCTATTGTATTTTCTTTCCTTTTCCCCCTGCTCTTCATCTATTGTTTCCTTTTGCATTTGAAAATGATCTCCCTGCTTCCTATTATCTGTATTTTATAGGGATACTACATTTCAGAAATCCTCTGTCCACAAGTAACTCATTTCTCTGACAAAGGCATCTAATAAAATAGTGTTTCCATTCACAAATTTCACATCATTACAAACACAACTATTGCTATCTTCACCAAACATAAATCTAAACATCTTCCCTCAAATTATAAAATAAAGTTAGCTTAGGAATTGAGATATTGATGCATTTTGCTATTAATGCATAGTTTGGGTTTCTCATATAAAGAAAAGAATGCAATGTTTAAGTTTTTGTGTTTGATATAGTCCACTTAATATTGTCATCACAATGTACATCCATTTACCTACACATGTTTCATGCTTATTGTTCTTTTGTGTGTGTGTGTGTGTGTGTGTGTATGTGTGTGTGTGTGTGTAACTGGGGACTGAACTCAGGCCCTTGCACATGCCAGGGAAATGCTTATGCTACTTAGCCATCTCCCCAGCCCATCTCTTTTTATTATTATTGTTCTTTAGGATACAGCAGTATAGCATTGTATATAAATATCACATTTTCTTTATCTATTCATTTGTTAAACTGTGTTGGTATGAACATAAGCATATATCGATCACTGTAATATGATAACTTAAGTCTTTTAGAAAATATCTAGAAGGGAGAAATCTAGGTCTAACAGAATTGCTATTTTGAGGATTTGGAAAATCTCCAGAATCATTTCCATGGTTGTTTTATTAGCTTGCAACCCCACCAACAATGTAAAAAGGTTCCATTCTCCCTGTGTCCTTGGTAGAGTTTGATTTTATATTTTTTTTGTAAGGAGATGATACCTCAGTACTGTTTTAATTTACATTGGGAAAAAAATGCCAGCTGTTTCAAAGATGACTAACAATAGAGTATACAAAGAACAGTAATAAAAATTAAACCCACCGAAATTTTAAAAATGGGCAACTAAAATGAGTAGATACTTCTTAGAATACGTGCACATGGTCAATAAATAGATGAAATATGTTCTATATTTGTGGTCTTTAAAGAAAAGCAAATAATCACAAAGTCACGAAATTATCTGTAATTTTTCTTTTTTGTGTTATTCTTTCTTTCCTCTTTTCTCTGTTTCTTGTTTTGAGACACGATCTTACTATTTAGCTCAGGCTAGCCTTGAGCTCACATAGTAGCTTAGGCCGGCTTCAGACTTGCGATGATCCTCCTGTCTCAGCCTCTCAAGTGCTGGGATTACAGGTGTGCCCCATCACATCTTGCTGTAGATTTTCCCGTTTTTGTTAATGTCTCCTAACTCATATGTAAAATAAAGATCAGCTCCTTTCCAAATAGCTGTACTGGTTGCAAATAATACATGAGTAACATTCAGCTAAGATCCTGATGTGCATTAAGACTCCCAAAAGGCAGGTGAAAAAGGAGAAAGTGTTGTTAGTTTATAAGTATAATGAACCATTACAATGCAGCAGACCTGAAACTAAGATAGTATACTTATTTTGAGGAAAAATGAATTCAATCTCCAGAATATGCCTAATTGTTTTGTGAAAAGGTTTATAATGAAACTTACCACTTAGAAAATAATTACATGGATTTGATGACAGCAGATGCCACTTCAAAAATAAGTCAGGGACTCCAGTACCAACAGTGTCCTGATACAAGTCATGAAACAGAAGGGAATACAGAGGTTCCAGCAGCTGCTATATGCCCTGAACCAGAACGGGTCATTATGACACTTCCCAAAAGAAAGTCTTTGGAGCTAACAAAAAATAACTATACACTAATTGATTAAATGGGTTTTCATACTACTTGAGGATGAAATGATTCTTGACTTTTTTTAACTGATACATTCATTAGTGTTGTTTAATGAAATCTGCGCTAATCCTATTTATTATTATTCTTTTTTCTGCAAAACAATCTCGGCCTTCTTTTATGGAGCATAAGCATGCTCCAAGGCTTCATTCTGTTCTAAGTGCTGTAGGATACCTTGTATGATTGAGCTCTATGCCAACAAGGCACAGCTTGATACTCCAATATAAATTATTTGCCAGACATCAACTCATTCATGGTTTAATTCAATAGATCTAAACATATATAAGGCCTGTCTGGCTAAGTTCCTACAAACTGTTATAATAACACTTCTAACACATTCTTTTTCTATCCTGTATTAATCTCTTTATTCATATTTCAAGGGGCAACAGTGATGTGCCGCCTGCACATTCTATATGTGATCTATGGCATATACATTAAAAGACAGCAATCAACACTAGGTGTACTGATTAAATTTGTTCTCGTGAAGAGTGCTGAATGAATTTTACTTTATTTATGCTTCCTCATCCATTAGTTATTCTTACCACTGCCATTTCATAGAATGTTTGCCTTAGTGTCAGTGCATAAATCATAAGTTTCTATTTATAAATTAAACAAATAAGAGAAAATAAAACAATTTAAAATTATCTCTTAAAACAGAGTATGTAATATATATTTGGTTTGGGCTTCACATCATATGTTTGCTCTTAAAGGAGTTGTTTTTGAATATTAATAAAGCAAGAAGGTAAGATAATTTAGGGTATATTTATCTTTCTTTTAAAAAATAAAAGTTTAGTTATACATCATTATAATTGATAAAAGTAAGCAAATGGGAATCTTACTAAAAATTGTAAGATAAGAATGACAAAAGCATTAAATCATACTTACCATTTATCTTAGTAACATCCGGCTTCTATAAGAAAATATCATACATCACATTGTTTAAGCTGTGCATATTTATTTCTTTTAGTTCTATAAGTTCAAAACTCTAAGAGCAAGTGCCAGGAGGTTCTCAGTTTTGGTCAGAGGCTCTTTGGGAGGCTAACCCTACTCTTGCTGTGGTTTTGCATTGGGAAAAGCAGGCCCTCGTGGTCTCATTTAATTCAAATGTCCTAATGGCCCTGTGATACCTTTGGTTGTTTTGGGATAAATTGAAAAAAATCAAAGAGGGATAGATGGAGAAAAAAGAGATGAAGGGGACTGAAATGTGAACTGTGCAGGAACCACTCCTCTACGGTGCATGTAATCATTACATACTGCAAACATGTGTTAAGAAAAGTCGTCATCTCTCCTTAAAATGTATACTTCGTTGTATGTATGGTGGGTTAACTAATGGGCAATTTGAACATCCAGCTGAACCGAGTCAGCATGGTTTCAGGTACAGAAGGACCCCTGAGGATTGTTGCCAAGAGCACAAAAGAAAAACTGGAGAAGATGGAATGTGTTGCTGGAGAAACTTGTCAAGCTGGTTTACTCAATATGAACACAGTTGTTCTCATCATAAGATGAAATGAAGTCATCGCTGTCACTGAGAATGGCTGCTCTTCTCTGCAGGGAAGCTCTAGTCCTTACTGGAGTATTGCTTCCTAGTTCCAGTGAAGATCCCTCAGTATGTTGAATCTTTCTAGTTTCTACACCATGACCTCTGGGGCTACATATACAAATTTTTGATGCATACTTACAAGAGAGACTACTGTGGGCTCTAGAACTCGAGCTGGGGTCAAGGAATACACTGCCATGGATTTAGGTCTTCATCTAGATTCATGTAGGTCATTTCCATTTAATCCAGAAGCTTCACTGGATTATGTGGGTATCTAGCATTTGGATACATCTCTTGTATTTTTCTGCATTTGACTTTTTGAGTGAGGTTGAAAGAAATTTTGTTGGTAAAGCCCAGACTCTGGATGTCTGTGCTAGCAAAGACCGCATTGACTTTTGAACTGCAGATGATGTGTGATGGCTTAGCAGAAAGCTTGTCTGCATTTTGTTCCAGTCAAGAGACTTCCTGAGACTAACATAAAGGCTAATAGACTAATCAATCTAGCACAAAAAATATCGAGTCAGGCTAATGTTGAAGAGGAGGCATAACTACTTTTGGGAGCATTTAGCCAGATCTATGTTGAGAATCAAGAGCCCAACAGAATGATTTAAAACACTGTGAGTTTGGCCAGAAAGGAGGCTCTGAAATAAGCTGTAAACTACAATGGCTGAGCAGAGGAGGTCTTTATTGTTCAGCAGGAACAGGAGAATAGAAAAGATGGCCTGAAGGCCTACACAAAAAAGGGCAGGACTTCCCCCATTCAGCCTCAAAATTGAAAAAGTGCATAACTTTGCTTTGAGAAGAAGACTGTGAAGCACTATGTTCCAGAATGCAAAAATTTGCTCCTCAAAATAGAATTTCAAGTGCTCAGAGATCCAGGTACTCAACCTCTACAATCAGAAGAGACAGAAATATAGCTACTGCTCCTGCAGGCAGCAGACACTGGAATCATCCACATATTGCTGGTCTTAGGTGCAAACAGACTGGAGTGGTTGTGGCATAGGAAAGGCTGCTACGTACATTTCAAAGGTCTGCAAGGCCCAGAAGTGTGAATTTGAGAGAGCAGTATGTGAGGCTGGGAGTGAGATGCCAAATGTATAGTGAAGACCCCAGAAGTTTGAGTATCCAAGAACATAGATAGTTTGAGGAAAATTATGAGGGAGCAGGGCAGGCTCACTAGAAAAGTCACAGACAGAATAACACCTGGAGGTACTGTAGGGGTGGAGCCATGCAAGCCCTTTTGAATTCATATTTGCCACAGAGTGCCTCGGATACTGCATGAAGAACTACTGGATTTAATATCTGTCCTGCTGGACTTCAGACTTTCTTTGGTCCCATTCTGTTGTATCCCCCTGTCTTGACAAACTATCCAAGAACTAGAAGTAAGAAAGAAAAAGTTTAACTCATAAGGTTGTGGAAGTTTCTGTACATATAATCAGCTGGCTCCAAGGCATGATGATTGATGGCAGACAGCAACAGCTCATAGCTGTGAGGACAACAAAATTAGCAAAAATCAAAAAAGGAGGACCAGCAAGGAGCAAGCCCCTTTCCTTCCCTTATATTGTAGGCAGGCTACTAGCCCCAGGATGAATTTAATACACATACCCATAATCTCAGCATTGGACAATAAATCAATCAAAACCTCTAGAAACCTGCCCCATTATTACATGAAGCTTGGGAGGGACCATAATAGCTCCTGTTTGTATCTTTTGGATTAGTAACACTTACCTTTTGCCTTTGTATGTTAACATTGTTTAACCGTCTCTTTATTTGTACAGGGCTTATGCTAAGAGTTTGCCTTAAATCTCAGAGGAGACTTAAACATTTCAGCAATGCTGAAACTGGTAGGATTATTGGAT
The DNA here is from genome assembly GCA_004027165.1 of Ctenomys sociabilis. Classification (NCBI taxonomy): domain Eukaryota; kingdom Metazoa; phylum Chordata; class Mammalia; order Rodentia; family Ctenomyidae; genus Ctenomys; species Ctenomys sociabilis. The sequence goes on from PVKA01017615.1 coordinate 23,992, forward strand.
ACTCTTGGAGATGAACTAAATACTTTTTGTATAAAGAGATATGTATGAGTCTTTGGTGGCTAGGGCTAGAATGTTATGATTTTTGTTTTAATTTCTCACCAAATCCTAATGCAGTCCTATGGTTTTTTCAGAGGTTTCTTAATCTAGAATGCATGGTACTCCAATTAAGAGTGTGTGATTACTAAGTCAGTGCACTGTTTGTTTTGGCACTGCCTTAATCTCAGCAGTGTGGATAGCATAAGAGGGGCAGAAAGGCACTGCCAGGCACTCTTGCTGTGTTTTCTGTATTCCAGTACCATGAACTGTTACCTCTCTCCAATGGGCTTCCCTGCCTTGGATCCAGCTAATTATGGTTGCAAACCTCTACAAACTGAGCTAAATAAACCTTTCCGCCTTTACTTTGGGTGTCAGGTGTACTGTCTCAAAGGTGGAAGAAAAGTAACTAAGACACACGGGCTTCTAATATTTTCACAATCAGAAACAGGATGTCAGTGTGTGCATGTTAAGGTAATACACAGCTCCAAATACAATATGAACACAAAATCTTATCTGCAGGTGCTTAACTACCCCCAAATCTGAAATTTGAGCTTATATAAAAATATAGATCTGTATCAGTTTTGTTCCTAATCATGAAAAACTGGAAACAAGCCACATCCTTCAACTTGGGAAATGATGAAACCTTACAATGTATACATAAAATAAAGTACTACTCAGCAACAAAAACAACCTAATATTTATCTCTGTCTAAATTATGATGCATTCTAAAAGTAATATGTGGGCCAAGGAGATACCTTGGTAGTCTAAGTACCACCAGGCAAAACAAAGGACAAGGGTTCAATCCCAGGTACTACATGTCATGCCAGCCCTGATCTGAGTCTGCCACCAAAACTGGGTGTGGTGGAGCACTCCTGTAATCTCAGTGCTAAGGAAGCTGAGATGGGAGAATAACGATGAGTCTGAGCTGTACAGAGAGATCCTGTACCAAATAAATACATAAATAATAAAACAATGTGCTAACTGAAAGAAGGTAGACATAAGAACAAACCACTGTATGACTGTTTATGTGACATTCCACAATAGGGGATGAAGTCTAAAGGACTATAGGATTAAAGACGAGACTCATGATTCCTAGGGTCAAGAATTAGGAGAAGAGTTTGATTTCCTAAGGAATCATTTAGAAAAATTGGATGTTGATAAGAATACTGTTTAAAATCAAGTCAATAAATTCAATGACCATATGCATTAGTCAAAATCTGTATAAACATAAACCTGTGTCAAAACTGTACATCAAAATATTTAATATAAAAACTCACAAGACAAATATACTCAAGGAAATGCTTATAACTGTCCTTGGAAAGATAATAATTATCATTAATGAAGTGTTTACTTATTTAAAGGTAAATAAATCATTGATATTTAAGATTTTATGTCTTCTTGAAAAATATCATTTATCTGATCAGTTCAGAACCTGAGAAAGACTGCAGGGCCAGGGAGATAGCTCAGTGGCTTAAGCACCTGCTTAGTGAGGGCAAGGTCCTGAGTTCAGTCCTTGGTACCACATTAGCAAAAGCAAAAAACAGAACAAAACAGAAAAAAATAAAAAACAGAACTACTGCAGTGAACGCTGGGAATTTCCAGGGGCATGAGCAGAACAGTTTTAACAGTAATAGTGCATTCAACCTGAACACGTTCCATAGTTCCACAGTTTATCATTGGTAATGAAATTTTTATCCTACTTTCAGATTAAAGAACTGGAACAGGAAACTTGAATGGGACCCTTGGTGGATAATGCCGAAGCTATTCTGACTCAAGCCACAGAATCAATCAGACGGTTCATAAGAAGCCCACTCAAGGAGCATTGTGACACAAGCTTTCATTAACTCTGAGGTGTTTCCTTTCCTGAAAGATAGTACAAGTTAGAAGGTAGGCAATGAGAAGGTGGATGATTGCAAAGGTTTTATTTTTTGTCTCTTAGAGATTAGCTGTGCTGGTCAGATAACAACTTGGGGTCTCAGTGCCTCTTCTTTAAAACAAAAACATAATATTTAATATTTAAGGTGATCTCATGAGATATAGACTTGTTATAAGACAACAGTTAGTGCATGTACATACAATAGTCATATCTAGTGAAAGTTCCATAAATGTGATCTATTAGTATTACTGTTACATAATTTCTTCCTTATTTAAGCAATAGTAACAATGAATTTTTTATATAAATGGGAGTTAAGCATTTTCTAAATAAGACTGGCTCATGCAACCATGTGAGTAGTAATGGATCATTTGTCTTATTAGCCAGCAGGCTAACTTGAACTTACTCACTTGGTAAAAGAAGACTCTAAGATTTGGTGAGAAAGTCCAAGTTCCCCAGCCTGGAACAGCACCACACTCATTCTCTTCTAATGTTTCCTCACAGTATTTTTTGGTTTCTTTCTTTGTTTTTAGATCTCTCTTTTCTCTTTTCTGACTTTCACTAGCTTCACAACAGATTCCTCAGCATATTTAAAATGGTACAATCTATATTCTCCACATATAGCATGCATTAACAAAAGTAAGCATTAGCAAAGGTACACACCTTACATGGTAACTAATCACAGATTAAACTTTTCCACTGAACATTACTCTTTATATGGTATCTATTTTTATTGTATTATGGTTGCTTATTTATGATCATAGCATGATGAACTTCTTGAAGCCAGATGGGTTTTTATATTTTATATCCTCACTTTCTGATGTGTTTTGTAGAGACAATATATTTTTGTTTTCCTTTTTCAATGAAACCTATTGAAGCCACTACACAGCAAGACAATGAGAGAGAGATGAATTTGGTCAAGAATTATCATGGAATAATCAAGGATGGAAGTATACCCTTAAGCCTAAGAAGGAATTATATTTGAGGATGACTTTTAGAGGGCTATATAGCCTTTATAAAGAAAGTCTAGTGGAAGAAACAGAAATTGAAGATTAAATGGGTAGAAAAGATTTATTCTTTTGGCTTAAAAAAGTGTGTACTGGAACAGTAATGATAACTGGGGATAGAAACAAAGTAAAAAGAACAAAACAAGATGAAGCTCAAATAGCCTCAGGTTACAGAACTTAGTTTAAATTAATTTGATATTTAATTAATGAAAAATTATTAACATATTCATTAAAATTAGAGATAATTATGCCATTAACTTTTGTTGCCCATTAAGTTTATCACACTAGCCTTTGCTTTGGTAAATAGAGGCATGAGCAAATTTAACCGAGGTCATTATACTCCAGAGAAAAGAGGTGACACTGATGAAAAAGGTCAGAAAATAATAGCATATAGCACAGAAAATCAAATCCCTGCAAACTATTAGAATAAATAAGAATGCTCAGGGAGACAAAGAACCTTAAGGATTGAAAGAAAGGTAAGTCACAAATCACGAAGATCCTTCGCACTAGGGTCCTTCAGTGCCTCTTCTTGAGACACAGAAATGGAGTTAGTAGGATACTTTTTGTGAGCCAGTGCTTCACACGGTGATAGAAAATCTCCTACTGCTTTATTGGACAGAACTAGGTGCAAGTTCTCGAACTGCTGCACAGGAGCCTGATAAATGTAATCTTCATGTGGCTTTTTCTATTTTCATCCCATGACATAAAAAGTTACACAGACTCTCTCCCAGCGAGAGAGACACGAGTGGCCAGACCCAGCCGCAGCCGCAGCACAGCCGCCGCGGCGGCACGGAGCAGCCAGACACAAAGAGAGCAAACTGAGAAAGAAACAAACACCCCCAAGAAGAAGGAGAGTAAAGTTCAGCATGAGCAAAACCTCCAAGCTCCTCTCCACCAGCGCCAAGAGGATTCAAAAGGAGCTGGCCGACATCACCCTAGACCCTCCGCCTAACTGCAGTGCTGGTCCTAAAGGTGACAACATCTATGAGTGGAGATCTACCATCCTAGGACCCCCAGGATCTGTGTATGAAGGAGGTGTATTCTTTTTGGATATCACTTTTACTTCAGAGTATCCCTTCAAACCTCCAAAGGTTACATTTCGGACAAGAATCTATCACTGTAATATTAACAGTCAAGGAGCTATTTGCTTGGATATATTGAAGGATAATTGGAGCCCAGCACTATTTCTAAAGTCCTCCTTTCTATCTGCTCACTTCTTACAGACTGTAATCCTGCTGACCCTTTGGTCAGTGGGAAGTATTGCCACTCAGTATATGACCAACAGAGCAGAACGTGACAGAATGGCCAGTCAGTGGACCAAGAGATACGCTACATAAATTGAATTTTCACAATTCTTACATTATTTGTCTGTCACAAAAGAGAGCTGCTTATGATTCTGAAGGGGCAGGGGAGGGTGGGAGTTGGTAAAGAGTAGGGTATTTCTATAACAGATATTATTCAGTCTTATTTCCTAAGATTTTGTTGTAACTTAAGGTATCTTGCTACAGTAGACAAAATTGGTATTAGCACCTTTTGAAAGTCATTACTTCTACAATATTGGCTGAAATATAGTACAGAAAAGAATGTGCAGTTAAACATTTGAATTCTATTGCTTATAGTATGTAATTTTTAAACAGCTTAATTTGTACAGGTTACACACATGGGCGTTTATGTAAAGTCATTGTAAGATGACATACTTTTTGTTTTAAAAATTGGAGTTTGTTCCCTTCTTAGAAGTGAACATGGATATTTAACAGAGTTTTTAAAACTGTCATCTCATATATATATAAATATATATATATACACATATATATATATATATATATATATATATATATATATATATATAAAATATAGTTGTGGCTATAAGACACCATGTAGGAAATAAATAGTTAATGTATTTTATTTTATATTGAATTTACTTTGAAAGTTTAAATCAGGACTTGTGAGAACCTGTAGTGAAATACCTTAAGCTGTTAACTGTAAGGCGTGGAATAGGAGTCACTCAGTGGATTGATTATATGTTGTAGACTTCTTACGTCTGCATTTGTTACTGTGCTAATAAACCATATTAAAAACAACAACAAAAAAAAGTTACACAGAGCAGCTAAATCTCTCATGGGCTATGACTTGTTTCTTCCATGTGTTTTGTTGGAGCCCATTACCCATGGTACCATAATGCCAAATCCAAGACTTGATCAGATGCCTGTACTAACTGACCACCAGTTTACCATATAAACCTATAACTCATTTTTTAATTCTTTCCTTTATTCTTAAGGGCAACTACACATTTCCTCCGGAGGAACCATTGAGAAAATATCTGATAGTCTAGCAAATGTCAGGTAAAGAACTACTCTGTATCTATACATACCCTTATTATACTTTTAACTGGCAAAATAATATTTACTTGTATTATTCATTGTATTTATGTTGATATTTTTTTTTCTTTTTTGTTCTTTCATCAAAGAAAGAAAAACATCATCTTAGAGTGTTTGAATGACAAGGATAAGATAAATACAAAAATCAGTACCCTAACCTGGCAGACCGTAGCTGGCATGGATATTCATGCCACTCACTAATTCCCGGGGCATTGTTATACTCAACACAATAGATGATTTCATCCTCCACAGAGAGTGACCCAGCCTCACAGAACAGTATACTAATGTTGCATATCTTAGAATTCTGAAACATTGTGTTCTTTTGTGTAGCAAGAGTCATTTGCAAGTTTCATGCCTAAGAGAGAGAATTCATTTATTTCTTAAGAGCTTTCTTATTAGAAGCACTAATAAAGATCCTTTTCGGCTATGATTCCATATTAATAGACCAAAAATATAAACTAAATGTAAATATATTTTCAAAGGTTTACATTTTTGCTTCAGCTATTCCCAACATGTCTTTTTCTGTAAGTGTAGAGTATTAGCAGAATTATTTCTTACACATGATGGTCCTTTACACCTATAATGTTATACACAAATAGCAGCTTTGTGTAACCCAACTATATTCTCCTTCAGTTTTAATAGAATTTTATTTCCTCTAAAAGGAACATGAGACCCTTAGCCTTCCATTGCATGCCACCCAAATTCAGACATTACCTGTGTTATTTCCTGAGCCTTACTGGAAATACTGATCCATTTCTGGACTTCTCACTCAACCTTTGCCTGTGGGCTTCACAGGTGACAGGGTTCTTTCCTTTTGTACTCCTATCAAATCTCAATGCACATGTACATAGTAGATTTCACATTAAAGTAGATGCACCTGGTGAAGCACTCTTCAGTCAGTGCGACCTGATCCACTCTTGTACTTGTCTTGTAGCTAGTTATGAAATAGCCAGGCTCCCCATTTGTACAACTGATGCCTACTTTGCACCCTTGTTCCTATTCATCGTTCCAAATGAAGGATTGAGCTTATTCCTGTGGATTTCTCTGCAGGTGGAATGGCAGTGCTGATGCTGAGCCTCAGCGCATCACCTGGTGTCATTTTCCCCACTGTTTTTTGATGTTACTGCCCCTGACTTCCAGCCAGGTAGCCTGCGATGATGGATGCGCCAGGCCTGCTGTGGCTGCATCTCACCTATTGTGGGTCATCCCTTGCTGTGTGTAGAAATTCCTGATGCCAGAAACTTCAATGATTAACAACTCATTACTGTTTCTTTCCATTTGGGTGGGAAGAAAGCTGTGGTAGGCAATTCTCCGAGACTAGCCCCTCAAGGCAAGGGGCGCTGGTGGGGGAGAAGTTTTTGAGATGTAAGCAGGATAGAGAGCCTGCATTTAAATATTATTCCATCGAAAGAGTATGGCAAATGGATAGGTGATGGAAGATAGTTAGAAAATAAAATTTAACAGTCTGAATTCTATAAGCCAAACTTTAGGAACAAGGAATTGAAAAATAACAAGTGCTCACATTTACTGAGAACTCCGTTAACATACTTTACAGAGCGTAAGGAGGTTTATTCCATTATCATGCACATTTTATACACACAGAAAAGGATATGCAAAAATTAAATCAGTTATCAAAAGGACACATTGCTAGTGGTTGTTAAGTGTTGGACCTAGCATTTCAATGGTAGTCTGAGTCTAGAATTTAATGGAGGCCAACTTACATTGGTATGTTACTAATAATTAGCTTTACATAAGATAGTGTACTTAATTTCAACAACTTGACTATACAGAACTATAATTTTCCCATTTTCAGTATGGAGAAAGGAGCACAGGCTGAAACTGGTCAAGTTACTTGTTTCAAGGTTTCACATCTGGTATATAAATAAAGCACAGCTTTGAGCACCAGGCTGCTGGTCCAAAAGTACACTTCCTGATAAAATGTATTTCATTTTACTTTGTAAATAGAAGCATCATGTTTTCTATAAGAAAGTCAAGCTGTTCCTCATTTTAAAGTTAAATTCCTCAAGAAAAAAAAGAATAGACAGATACATGTTCTCATTATAAATGTCAAAACGTTTTAGAAAGTAGTTGCCTAATACATACAAAGATACAGCTGTAGTTTCTAATGTTTTAGGGAGACAAGCAAATATAGCCATGACCTATCCAAGAATTCTGAACACTGTTGACAAATGTGCATGCAAGTGGCTGTGGAATAGTCATAAATATTGAGTATCAGGTATGGATGTGTTGCTATGAGGGAAGGATGGAGAAAAGGATGCATTATTCTGCTTAATGTTGCTATAGTAGAACATTACTCTCTGGGTAATTTGTAAAGAAATGAAATGTTTGCACAGTTTGAGAGACTGAAAAATTCCACCTCAAGGCAGCCTTTCTGCTGTGACATCCATGGCAGAAGACAGGAGAACATCAGAACCTGGGAGACCTAGAAATTAATACGACATCAAATTAGCTTTTATAACAACCCACTCTCAGGATAAGTAAGCCACTCCTACAAGAATGACATTAACCCATCATAAAGGCAGAGACCTCATGGCCTAATCCCTTCTTAGGAGGAACCATATCTCAACATTGTGGCAATAAGGACTAAATTTTCCAAATGTTAACTGTGAGAGACACAGTCAACCTATTCCACAAAAGAGGAAAATGGGATAGAAGGGGGACAGGAAGAGAGAAATCAAAGATAAAAATTCAAAGTAATTTGAATAATGTATTATCTGCTCTTAATTATCTTTATATGCAGAATTATTTCCAATTTTCTGTGGACTGAATCTTTGGTTCAAAGTACTTGAGCTACAAAAAGAACTGCCATTTACAAGTCAGATGAAGACAAGTTAACCGATAATCACCGAACATCAATTTCACTCTGTACTGTTAGCTATCTTGCTATGTAGGGCTTCATTGTTTAAGTTAGAGCCTTATAAATATATCACATAAGTAGCTCAAACTATAAAGTTAATACATACAAAACTACTAAACCAATTTCCTATTTGCAGCTTTTGCTTCTAGTTTTATTATGCTTTAATTCATCCACTGAATTTTTATAAAATTAAGTGCTGGCAGTTTTCTAAATGATTAAACCTAAAACCCCCAGTTTGATCCCACCATTTCTGTTTAGTTGTATGCACTATTTCTTACCACTACCAACTGACTCACAATTTCCTGAACTAAGATGCACTTTTTACCTCTTGGCATTGTTCCAGCAGTAGACACATTCCTACTTACCTTGCTCCCTTAATTCATATTCACAGTATCATGCCCAAATTTGGCCCTTCCAGTCTCTAGGTTTTATAAGAAATTATTTCCTACTTCTCATATATATTTATATTTTAGTGTGTCATCTGATAACTTTATAGAGAAGACAACTCTATTTTAAATTTTAAGTGAATTTAACAAAGTGAATTTAGGAAGCAATGTTGAGTTGTGCTGTATGCTGGGTGTTTCAGGCAATTAAAGGAAAACATATGGTGTCTACCTACAAAATTTACCCATTACTTATTCCGCATACCACTGAGAGCATGATGTCACTCAGTGCATACTCAGTACACACAGGGGAGGAGGAGCTCAAAGCGCATCCACCAGGGCCTTGCATTCTCCACCACGTCCAAGCTGTTTCAGGTTTTCACATAGATAAAATGCCTAGGTAACCTGTGCTGCCCATCTTGCTTTCCCTGTTAGCAATTATGAGCATTATAGGTAATAGACATCTACCTTCCTGATTCCATTCATTCATTTCAATGTCTGAATATGGATCTGATTCCAAAATCCCTCTTCCAGGTACTGCCACATCCTCTGACAGCTTTAAAAGGAATACTTTTCTGTCCTTGTATATTTCAGAAAAATATAAGTACTGTGGAGAAAGAATCTAATATTCATTTCAAAAAATTCCAGTTTATTAAATACAACTGTTATGGCCAATGAGATAGCTCAGTGGATGTAAGTGCCTGCTTAGGCAGGAGCAGAGACTGCGGTTCAATCCCTGGCACCAGGTGGTGTGCCAGCCCAGCCCTGGGGCTCACAGAGGCAATCATGCAGTCCAGGCTTAGTGGTGCACACCTGTAATCCCACTGCTGGGGTGGCTGAAGACAGAAGGATCACTGCAAATCTAAGCTGCGTTTAGTTAGACCATGCACAAAATATATTAAAAGTAAAATAATGAAACTGTGAATAAATCAGTATGTCATATCATCACTGGCTTTCTATCCTTTTAATAATTCAATGCTTCTTTGGAGGAGATGCATACAAATGCATATTTATAACTATATGAGCATTATGCACTATGTGTGCATATGTATATTATACATATATGAATACATTCAAGCTACAAATTATATATATATATATATATATATATATATATATATATATATATATATATATATATATATATATGGAAAGAGAGAGAGAGAGAGGTTAGGAGAGAGAGGTTAGGAGAGAGAGTTTAGGATTAAACCCAGGGCTTTGTACCTACAAGGCAATAACTAACTCTGAGCCAGTCATTTCATTTAGAACTTTAAAATACTGCCTAAATGTTTCCCCACAAAAGTAACATGAGTCAATTAGCCCCCGTTTTACAAAAAGAAACTGAAGCTCAAAAGAGATAAAGTTAATTTACTGAAGACAAAACTCAACCATTAACCTTCAATTTGGCTTAGCATATGATTTTTCCTTTCTTCTATTTGTCATCTCATTACTTGATTTTCTCTTTAAGTGTAACAAAAAACTTATCTTTTGCTTCTGCTTGTCTCTCAAATTAGTTGTCATTTAACTTCTTCCTAAAATTAATTGCATTCATATTCTGAGAACTGAGTTCTAAGAATTGGAATTTGATGCCAGCAGGAAAGTAAACTGTGCGATTGAGCAGCATGGGAAGGTGCCGATAGGAAAATGCCTGCTGCAGCACAGAGCTCCAGCCCCCAGGTGCAGGAAGGTGCTTACCACTCAGTATCCACTGCATGTCCTATTCCGTGTTGGAGATACATAGGAGCGAAAGGTGTAAGCACTCACAACCCTGAGTGAGATGCTTGTGGAAAGCTATATCTATAGTTACAATGGTACATACAGACTGTACTTTTTGTTTTGTTAAATAAAAAACAGTTGATATTTTAATTATATTCTTCATGTATATTTTAATTAATCCTCACAGTTTTTTTTCAATTTTTTCAGACAGGGTTTTGCTGAGCAGTTCAGGCTGACCTTGAAATCCCCATGTAGCCCTGGTTGGCCTTGAACTTGCAGTGATCCTCCTGCCTCTGCCTTTTAAATGCTGGGATTATAAGCACGTGGCACCATGCCTCATCTTCTCAAGGTATTTACATTACTACTAAAATGAATTTTCATTTTCTTTTGTCATTCACTTAAACTGACTTGTGAATCAGTCAGTTTTCATCTTGTGTGTATTTCATCTAGTGTATATTCTAATCAAGTTTCTTAAGTCCATCTAATACATTAATTATTATTTGAAATACCAGCATAATATAGAGTTTAAGGATTGAGATGAGATGAGAAATTCTTTGCTATATTTTAATATAGACAGAATTATTCTATTTGTAAAGAACCTGAGACAATGGCAACAGAAAAGAATTCCCAGGGTTGCCAGCCCACTTGGCCAATGTATGAGTTTGTCTTCTCAAAGATAGCATGTTACACAAATGGGTAGTCTCTGCCTCCATTAGAAATGGACGAGAGTTAAAGGATCTAGAACAACACTGGATTAGAATTCTCAACTTGCCTTCAGACCAAAATGTAAGGAAACACTAGAAGGTCAAAAACTGAAGGAAGTTATGTGTTACACAATCTTTAAAAATAAAAATTAATGCAGAAATTTATGATGAACAAATAAGCTAAGTGTGAGTAAAGGCAGGATCTGTAACAGGGCACAGTAGAGACTATAGAGTCTGAGGTGAAATGGCAAGTTCTACTCTTAGAATTTTCACATTTTGGTATGCTTTTGAATTCTGTGACATAGATCAGTGACTTGATTCTTCACCCAATCCTGGCCATGTCAAAAGATAAACCCAATTCTTATTAGAGTTGTAACTCAACCAAACAAAACCAGAAACAAAACACTTAGATGGTTATTGAGAAATGAGTTAACATGAGTGTCCAGTACCTTCTTGGCCTCAGCAATTGTTGATGGAAACATACATAGGAAAATGATCTATGTATCAAACAATACATAAACCAAAATTAAAGAATCTCTAGCTGCATCTGAACAGGCTCCACTATTATTTGAATGTGCATTAACATCTGAACAGCATTACTTTATGTTAATCTCCCACCACACCTTGTCCTGCACTTAGAAACACTGGTTTGGTTTCAAAGGATGCAGGCAGTTTTTCTTGAGGTCCACCTTATACTTCTTGCATGGGGTACATCTTCATTCTTATCTTTTTTTCTTACCTAACACCAGCTCCTCCTTCAAAACCCTCTCATGACTTTCTGATGCCAAAATCAATGCTGTCAGAACAGAAGAGCTAATTAGAATGAGAAACTGTCTAATTCACAATCAGAAAACTGTTGACTTAAAAACATAAATCTCAAGTACCAAGAGTAATGGAATCACTAAAATATAGAGAAACTGTGTGTTTCTTGAATACTAACTAGGTTATTTTAGGATCATAAAGTAAAAATAAATAGCATTATAAAATGTGAGGGGTAAGAAGAGGAGTCTGCAACAGTGGTGGCCATGGCTACACTGGAAATACACAGAGGTATTCCAAGGCAGTGTGTCTGCACGGACAAGTAGGAGCTCTCACCAAACTGCACTAGAGCTGAGCCATAGAGAGGTTATCAGGCTTGGAGGCTGACACACAGTGAACTCCACTTTGGAGGGCTGTTTCTACAGATGGCTGCAGACTCAGCACCAAGTCCATCAACAAGGCATACTGATACAATGTATGGATGGAGGACTTAAAATGTAATGACTTTACAGAGAAAAAGTAATCCTCTTTGGTGTCTTTAAGGAAATTTCAGAAATAAGTCACATCCACAATCATGTACACACACACACACACACACACACATACACACACACAGCAGTCGCTATGTGAAAAAAAAGTACAAAATAATACAATTTGTTAGTGCTCACATAGATTGGATAAGTAGAAAGTTTGGATAACATACAGTTTTGTAACAGTCTCAAGAGTCGGGTTTTCTGAACTTACTTATGTCATAAAGAACTAAAAATCTGAATTTGAGTGAGCAAACTGAATTAACACATGACAGTAAAAATATTATTCTGAGATTATACTAATTTTGAAATTATCTGGCAATTATGTTAAAGCTAAAAATATATTTTATAATGGTACAATGATTGGTTAATGCATTCAAAAATCCTTCATATGTTGTACAAATGTTTCCTGTAAAATCTAAAATCTTTTTTGTTTTTCTTTTTGTAAAACTGGGGATTGAACTCAGGCTCTTGCATTTGCCAGACAAGCACTTCTTCTACTGAGCTATCTTCCCAACCCCCTGTAAAATCTTTACACAAAATTTCTAAAACATTTGTTCACACAAAATATAAACAGATCTTTGGTTACATTGTCAATGGCCATGACAATATAATATTTGTATAGAAATAAATCAGAACCAAATATGCAAATAGAAAGAAATGTTTAGTAATTCAAATACTTCTGGTTAAATGAAACTAAGAGAAGAAATCAACTGGACATTTAGCTACCTAGAGCTCAAATTTTCAGGTTTCAATATTTCACCCCCTACTTATACTACAGAGCATAAGGAAAAAAAACCTACCATTACATTTCTCCATGTCTACTTACACACACACACACACACACACACACACACACACACACACACACACACTTCAAAATTTAAACCTAGAAAGATTAAAGAACCTACCATACAACACTATAGATTCAGGAGAATTAATGTAACTTAAATTGGCTGATACCCAATCAATATTTATCATATTAATCACTTTCAATTTGTGTACAAAATGTGTTTTAACTTGTAGTAAGAGTCACCTACCAACCGTAAAATATGAGCTTTAACTTAAATGAAACAGGACTCTAAATGACATATTGGTCAACCCGTAATTACACCAGAAGGCTATATTTTCCTGCTTATTTAAAGCTAATTTTATGTATATCTAAATCTTGAAAAATTAAAGCAGAACTCAAATGTCTTTAAAAATAACAAATAAGAACCAAAATATGCAAGAGATATGCTGAAATAGAAATTGTTCAAAAGGATAAAGGAACTAGGGAGCAGGGAAAGAGAAAGGAAAGAAGGGAAAAGGAAAAATTAGGTAAGAAGGATAAAATGGAAACAGAGCTCTCTGAATAAGGAGGAGAAAAGGGGTTGAAGTAAGGGCCATGGGATGGGAGGCAAAACATCAGGACAAATCAAGATATTTCATGTGCAGGCTCAGATTCTGTGTGATGATATGAGCATCATCTATACTTATACCAATGCACACAATCAAATTTTAAAAATAGCAATCTCAAATCAAAAGTAATTGGGAAAGTCTGAAAAGAACACAAAGCATACAACAGATAAAATTAAAAATCAAATTAAAATTTCTCCCCACAAGCTGTTATCGTTTGTTAGCTTTCAGCTGTGAACAAAGAAGCAAAGACAGGGCCGGGGAGATGGCTCAGTGGAATAAGCGCTTCTCTGGCAAGTGCAAGGGCCTGCATTCAATGTCCGGTTTCACCAAAAAAAAAAAAAAAAAAAAAAAAAAAAAAAAAAAAAAAAAAAAAAAAAAAAAAAAAAGAAAGAAAGAAAAAGAAAAAAAGAAAATTACTAACTTCTCAGGTGCAAAGAAAGAAGCAAAGACAAATCTTACCTTAGTCTCTATATGTATATGTATATCTACGGGTATATCTATATCTGTACCTATATCTATACAGGCAGGCTCCTATTAAAATTATACCAAAAGCTGCTTATATCCAGTTATTGGTAAGTGGATCATGACAGCTTCATGTAATTCTAGCATGTTTCCTAATGAACTGATACTGGAGCGTGGATCATCCTGAAAAATGCACTTAAATTCAATCGCCTTTTTACGATAACATTAGTACCTCCTAATGGAAAGGGGGACAAGACTGTCTTACTGCCGCCGCCCTCTTCGCCTTTGCTTGGATTTCCTCATTTCAGTTTGCAGAGCAAACAGGGAGACCGGCAGGTTGAGCACACTGTGTCCGCTCCCGCATGCTGCCCCGTTCTGGGCGCTTCCACATCATCCTCTGATTCAGAGTCGCAGTTGCAGGAGGCAGTGGTTGAGGGCTGCAAAGATCTCCTCTCTTCTCTGATGGAAGTTTAAGAGTTCTTAAAAGAACAGTTTTAACAACTAATAGTAAATAAGCTTCAAATGAATTAAAAGTGAAAATACAAAGAAAACAAAATGGAAATCTTAGAATTAAAGGAGGTAATTAATATAAAACTGCCCAAAGATGATATTGAAAGCAGACTGGAAAAGACAGGAGAAAGAATTATTGGGTTTAAAATGTAATAAGGGAGGTTAACTAATGAGATTTCCAAAAGAAAAATAGGCATACAAATTGAACAGAACTACCTGAGCATAATCAATTACAGCAAATTCTCATTTTTTATTATTAGAATCAAATGAAAGGAAGAGATGATAAGTGCGAGTAACACTACTCTGCTATGGGATATTTTGGGGATCCCTGAAACAATTTTTTTTATTACTTCTGAAATCATTTTTTTTGTGGCAGAACCAGGGATTGAACTCAGGCCCTTGCGCTTGCCAGGGAAGCACTTATTTCACTGAGCCATCTCCCCAGCCCCCAATTTTTTTATTATTTAATTTGTGTATCATTCCAATGAACAGACAAAATCTAAACATAAATCTAATTTGTTTTAAAACTATACAAACCTATTGATTCAAAAAGTTTAGGAAACAGCCAATATGATCAACTCAAAGAAATTTACTCCAAGGCGTGTCACAAGAGAACTTGTGAAAACTCAAAAAATAAAGATAAAATATTGGAAGTGATGAGATAATGACATCTTATCTATAAAGAGAAAACAATCCAAGAGATGACAGTTTCTCAGAATGATGTTAGCTTGTGGGTAATGCATTTCTCAAGTGCTAAAAGTAAAGGTGTGCTAACTTCCAGGTTTTCACTTTTAGAAATAAAAGGAAAATAAATGCATCCTCAGATGAAGAACTAAGATTTGTAACTTCTAAAAGAATGTGAACATTTCAAATTCAGAATATAAATTTTTCTCTTCTGGACTTTCCTAAAGTATATTTTATAATTGAAATAAAAATTACATCATTATCAAGTGTGGTTCATTATGTATGTAGACAAAAACACCTATGAACGTATATTGTACAAGAGGGAAGGTAAAGGGCTTTAAATACAGTACATCAGTTTTCTATACTTTACTTGAACTGTTCAATTTCAAGGCCAGTAGGCTATGATGAAATGTGTACATATGGGACAGTCAAATGAATATATTAACTTAATTGGGCTGAAGTTTGCCCCATTAGCTGGAAAGTTGAAATTAGCAATTGAATCAGTGGACACAGGAAAGGAAATTCAACCATCACCAGGGTCTGCATGCAGCAAGATTTACCCAATTTGTGGAGGGCTCAAGTAGAGTAGCAACATAAATAAAAATTATATTTGTTCACTCCCCCCTCTACTTCTCCCTTCCTCTATTACCTCCCTCTCTTTCACTGGAACTCCTGATTCTGGGGCATTTAGGCTCTGTTAACTTAAATGTGGGCATCATCTCATTTTCAGGTGCATTCAGGTGTTAACCGCAGCTTTTCTGCTCCTCAGGACATGACTTGCACTGACTTCACTGAATTTTCTCATTATTCTGGTGTCACAGAGAATAACTTAAGACATCTCTGCTCTGGGAATTTGTGATTCAACTTCCCACATTAAACCTTTACATGTAGTGTGGATCTATATCTAGATAGCAGTGTACATATAAATACTAGATCATTCTGCTAGAGTCTTAGCAAGTAAATGTCATAACACCTAGAGCAATCACTTGGTGAAGTTACACTTGTAAGAGATATACTTGATAGTACTAAGCAAAAATTACAAGAACATGTTCCAATAATCCATAGAAAAAAAAATATATATAATATATATGTTATATATGTATTATCTATATATCTATCTATGAAAAAGGGAACAGAAAACAAAACAATAAAATAAGCTTAAATCCTAGCATCTCAGCAATTACATTAAGTATAAATGGAACAAATATGTAAATTTAAAATTGCAAGATTAAATAAAAAAATGGAGGTAAATAACTTCTATTCAGGCATCCGAGGATGGAGAGTGAATATGTGTGGGTTTTACACTTTCTACTTCCATGAATATGTTATTTTAAAACTATAATTAAAGTAATAGTGTTTTGAGAAATAATTAGCAGTGATGAGAGTCAGTTGAGAGAATAGGAGAGGTTGTGACTATAGACAGGTAAAATCAGAAATATATTATGGTAAAGGAACATTCCAGTAATTTGAATGCAGGGATGGTTACGTGAAATGATATAGCACTATATGCACCTACTGTACCAATGTCAGTTTTTTGCTTTTATTATTAAATTATGTATTAGATGTTGGGTGATCCTAAGATAGGACGTTTCTGTATCTTATAGTTCACTGGCAATCAGTTGAGAAATATTTATTTTTTATGAGCAGAATACATTCATTGGGAAAAGAAAGTTCCTTTCCTAGAGAAGGACAGGAGGGGTACCCTAAGTGGGTGGTCCCTGGGTTAAAAAAATGTTTTTAAAGGAAATACATAATAAAAAAGAAAAAGGAAATTTTTTATTCAGATATCCTAAAGATATAACCAGCAGAGTAGAGTTAGAAGAACCAATAAAAGTTTAATATAATTAATGGGGAAAATATTGAAAGGACAGCCTTATTAAATGTGAAGATAGACACAAAAATTTGTTTAAATTATCTGTAAATAAAATGTGTATAAAGACAACAACAACAAAAAAAAAGAAATTGTGTTATGGGGAGAGAGGAAGAGAGAAAATGTAAGGCTGAATTAGAGAACTACATGGAATTAAAGTGGTTACTGATTTTTTCATAAAAGATAAAAATCAACTTGAGTGTGTGAAACTTCAGTTTATTCAAGATACCATGTTAAGATTTGTCAAAGGAATGACATTTTCACTTCCCAAGAATAAGCACTTTCTTCATTAAAGACATTGAAAACATTCTATTATCCATATCCAAGAGCTTGGGACAATCAGATTTTTGTATTTCTTACCTTATTTATAATAAATAAATCCTTAATGTAGCCTATATCTAAAAGATATTTGACCTTTGAATTTAATTTCGCTGTGTCTTCACTTTATTGATGGTGAAAAAGTGGTAGAGATATAGAAGGCTGAGGATCGTGGTAATTTTCTGCTTATATAAAGATCTACTGTAACTTGCAAGCTGAACTCAGGAAATAAGCAGGTTTTTTCGAATGTATCAGTGTAATTTAACTTCATAAACAGGAAAGAATTGTTGAAAACCTGGGAAGATCATTTTCAATCACTGTTGTAGTAAATGAAACATCCCTACAGGGTAAAGTTTCAATGCTTAGTTATTTTCTTCATTTTCATCCAAAAATAAAAATGTCCATTTCAGTGGAGCTCTATCGACAAAAAATTAAAAACAAAAAAACTATTATAAAATAGTACATGCCCCAGAGAAGTCGAGCGTATTAAATCAACGGAAATCAAACTCAACTCAAATAGGACAAAGGTGGGCAAAGGAGTGAAGATGAATGGTCCTGTGTCTTTAGTGATCAGAAATCAGTTAAAAAATGTGAGGGAACAGAGGATCAAATGATTCACTAAAGTTCCATGCAATAAAACCGTCACTGTTCTGCAGAATAAAATAACTTCACGATTCAACAATGCAGAGTTTGTCCTGATTTCTGAGTTTACCCTGAATCATACTGATACAGGGAAGTAAAATTCCCAACCCGACCTTGATGAGTTCGTGTTCTCTAAAACCGAAGAATGAATTTTAGGGACAAATGGAGGTTGAGGAAAAACTTTATTGGATAGAAAAGCTTCTGTCAGAGAAGGACAGAAGGGGGTCCTGAGCGGGTTGTACCAGAAGCTGCCTCTTTCTGGGTATCTTTATAGGGCAAAACCATGTGGGACTAAGGTAGATAAAGGGGGCCTCGCTTAGGTGGAGGTGAGGTGGGACAAAACTATAATTAACCAGTGCGATTACAAGCACCATTGTTCAGGTAAAGCTGATTAGGCCCAGGACCAAATGGGGAAGCCAGTCACGTAGTAAGCAGGCATGAATAGGGGACAGGGTCTCGTCCTCTTGGGGTTGGGCTAGTAACTCACTTGGGTCTTTTCAGGTGATCGCTACCTATTTAGAATATCAATCTCTGGTGTTACTCCTTTAGCATCTGTTTTGGCCTTTAGGTCTGGTTCACAGAAGGAGCCTTTGTTTCCTGTTATTATTTCTTTTGAGGGCCTGTCCCTACTATATTATGTAATATGTAGAATAGATGCATGGTAATTATTATAATATGTAGTGCATATATAATAAATATATAGTGAATATGTTACATTTCATATTACCACATTTTGAATTTTGAATTTTTTGAGCAATTTTGTGAGAAACATTTAATGAAATATTTTTTATGAATTCTTTTTTGTTTCTCATTCTAGAACTATGATGAACTTGTTTCCAATATGCAAAATGTATTATACTTTCCTATTCTCTAGCACTGAGCTAAATAATTTTAATTTTCCTTACTACAAATTAAATACGGTCATAAAGCACATTCATTACCTATGTTAGCTGCCTCCTCTACAAGAAATAGCAAAATTTATGTATCACTATATATTTGGTCTAGGTGAAAGGTTTTATTTTGTGTACACTAGAATCTCTTTTCATAAAAAGCAGGAAAAGAGAGACACGTATTTCTCAAGGTTTCTGACTGAAAGTATGACCACACACTATAAAGAACATATATAATAATTTAAATGATCAAACTATTATTCATTTACAACTAAATGAACATTCAATCCTTTAAATATTTGGTAATTTAAATTAGTATCATTTAAGAAAAACATGTTTGCAAACTCACTGTCATAACTTTCTTGATTGCCAACTTAAGTGTCTTAAAAAATGCTTCAGGAAAACAGTAAAGTGCATTTCAGTGTGTGAAAAAATTACATTCCTTGTAATTTTAAATAAAAACCCCTTTGAAGATGACTAATAATATAGCCACTGAAATAATAATAACCAGAAACCAAATACAGAGCCTTGGTTGTCAGCTGATACTTCTGTTACTCTCCAAAAGTTTCCAACAGACTTGCTGATATATTTTATTTTTCAATCTGTTCCCCATCTTATAGAGAAAAGCAATGAAAGTGTAAATTGCTATGTAATATGATTTCTTCTTTTATAATAGCTCTCAACAAATGGTGACTTCTGTTTTTCTTTTATTTTTGAAATATATTTCACAATATCGCACCTGTCAAATCTTTCACAAACAGATGAAATTATAAATGTTAAATTTTTCCAAGGACTAGCAGGGCAACACATTAGAGAGAAGAATAGTGTTACCACAATGAAATACTTTTAAATATTTCACACGCTCAAGAAAACATTTCTTTAGTTCAATTCATGATCAATATACCATAACAAAGAATAAGAAAATATTGTAAAGGCAGAAAGCCAGGCTATTTGTTGAAGTCCCATTGGCTTCTACATCGTTTGAGAGTAGGAATTTTTTTTTTTTTTTTTTTTTTGGGAGAATAGGGGATTGAACTCAGGACCTTGTGCTTGCCAGGGAAGCGCTTATTCCACTTAGCCTTCTCCCCCTGACCATGGAGTATGAATTGTTAATACCTCACATCTTCACATAGTTAGAAGAGAACTTGGCGTTAGAGCGGCAATGCATTCAAACATTCTCTTTAAGATTCTACTTAGTCAAATTCACTCATTAAGATATAAGTTATGATCGTTTTGTTACTTGTCCCTTTGTAAAACACCAATTTTCTTTCTTTTTTATTATTTTGTATTTTAGGGAAGGGTCTACAGGGTGTTCAGGGTCTCACTACTAAATCGAACTTGTAGTGATTTTCCTGTTTACAGCCTCCATACCCTTCTCAATTGTGGGGTTGGCACAGCAGACCCAGGGAATGAACCCTCGGCCCCTGTACCTACTTGCAAGTGCTTTAATCTGGTGAGCTTTTGGCTGGCCCAAAACACCAATTTTCTTAAGTTGTATTTTCCTGGACAAATTTTATGATGGTGAAAATGATAATAATAAAAATTAAATAATGTTACTAAGATAAAACTGCAATACATTTTCAAGTATATAACTATATACACACATTTTATTTCTTCATAATTTTTTTTCCAAAAAAGATACTAAGGAGACATTTTGAATCATAATTTGGATTGGCATAGATATGACTTATTGGTGTTTGTGACAAATCACCATTAGCCCTTTAAAAAAAAAATATTACAGGGCCTACAAGGTCTCACTACACAGATCAGATTCATAGTGATCATCCTGTTTTTCAGCATCCCATTTGCTGGGATTATGGGTGTGCACCACCAAGACCAGTCTCAATTGTTATCTCAGAGTGCCCCTGGGGCAGGGCTGGCATGGTACATAGAAATTAAACCCCATCCCTCCATCTGCCTAAACAGGCACTTTAATCTGCTGAGCTATCTGGCTGGTCCACCATTAGCCTTAATCACTGGGTTAAAAGAAAACCTTAACTAGGGATTATGTGGCTTTCTTCAAGAATTCTCAGGTTTCATTTTTTGGTATCTGGATCTGTGGATTTACAGCTTATTCTTTTGTATGCTGTAATCTATAAATATAGTTTTATATTTTCCCAAATTTAAATTTCTTTTCACTCTATTAATTTAAAAGGTTTATCTTTGGTAATCTTTATCCTCTACTTCTTTCTTATATATTCTTTTTTTTTCCATTTATTTTTATTTTATTAAAATACAAATGTCAATCAGACAGTTTCAAAACACCTTAACCATACAGAGTCGATGAATTAATACATTGCAAACTGTTTTCATAACGTTTTGGTATTGTACAAGGTGCATACATGATATTATATTTACAGGTTTTTTTATAGCTGAATTATATCAAAAATTCAATA